>JAJHZJ010000562.1:635621-793523 GCA_023548195.1 Bettongia penicillata ogilbyi
AGGTCAATAGAGAGAGTAGAAGAAATGGGAGGGGCAAGATAGGATGGAGGGAAATATAGTTAGTCTTACACAACATGACCATCGTGGAAGTTTTTTTGCAAAACTACACATATATGAACTATATTGAATTACTTGCCTTCCCAACGAGGATGGTTGGGGAGGGAATAAGGAAGTGAAATTGGAATTCAAAGTTTTAGGAACAACTGTTGAGTGTTTTCTTTCATACAACTGGGAAATAAGAAATACAGGTAATGGAGTATAGAAATTTGTCTTTCCCTACAGGATAAAAGAGAAATGGGGATAAGGGAAGAGAGGAATGTTAGTATGGAGGGCATATTGGTGATAGAGGTAATTAGAATGCTCAGGATTTTGGGGTGGGGGAAGGGGAAAGATAGGGAGAAAAAGTGGAATTCAAAATGTTGTGAAAATGAATGTTGAAAACTTAAAATAAATAAATTAATAATTTTAAAAATAGACCAACGTGCCTATCTTTTATTGAGAAATTATTTAAAAACCTGAGAAAATCAGAACTCAATGGGAAATTTTATATAAAAGATCCAGAAGAAATATAAGGAAACCATTGAAGAGCAATTATAAGGCATTGATAAAGGTTAAACTGTTTACTTATGAGTTGTGAAAATTGTTATCTTTACTAATGTAGTTCTAAAGAAACATTGTGGCTGAGTTGCATGATGGGATGATTCAAGAAAAGGAAAAAAACAAACAAACCCAGAGTTGGTTAGGCAAAGGTAAAAAGGAGCAATTGTCTCCTAAAAATGGGACATGACAAGAAGAATTGATACAGAGGAAACAGGTAGGGGAGTAGAGTTGGTAATGTTGGAGCCTTACTCTCCTCTGAGTTGAAAAGGAAATAAAGTGTATATCTGAAGAAGCTTAAATGTGTCCTGAACTTCTACAAAAATGAAAAAAAAAACTTGGGGAGAGGAGCTGGAAGAGACTTGTAAAATAATGTATAGAGTGGATAAGGAAAGTGGGGGGAGAAGATATAGGGGAGAGAATTTAATGGTGTAGGTAAAAAGAGGTACAAGAGGGGAAGGAAAAAGATAAGATAACCCGGAATAAGGTAATAGAGAGGCTGAGGAAGCAAATAATGTAGTGAAAATAAGATGGAGGGAAATTTGTAGACAGTGATTAGAACTTTGTCAAATCCATAAGAATATGAGTCACTTCCCAGTGGATAAATGTTGAAAGGGTATGAACAGGCAGTTTTCCAATGAAGAAATCAAAACAAATACACAACACACACACACACACACCATATAGTCATTTTTATTTTTGTTGTTCACATGGTGGCCAGAACAATTGATACAAGGCCACTCTCAAGGTGTCTCTTAAGAACTTTGGAATTGATTGTATGACATGGAAGACACTACCATAGGACTGCTCAGCACAGAGTGACCACATGAGAGAAGGTGCTATGCTCTGTCGGCAAAGAAGAATTGAAATAGCTCAAAGGAAGCATGGGATGTTCTAATTTAGAGAATCTGAAACGTTCATGTGCTATTTAGGCCAAAGCTGTGGTGAGAATATTCTGAGATGTATTAGTCTGATCAACTGCAGTCAGACACACTTAACTTCACTCTAATATAGTGATATCCTTTTGGTCCTCTTAAAGAATGAATGAAAATAAGCAGCACACATACTTGCACACACATGTATGTATGGGTGTGTATAAATACACACATATATGCTCTAAATCATTATTTATTGGAGAAATGCAAGCTGAAACAAGCTTGAGATATTTTTTACTTCTCAGACTGGCTAAAGTAATAGAAGGGGAAAATGACAAAGTTGGAGAGGATGTGGAAAAATTGGGACACCTCTTCATTGTTGGTGGAATTTTAAAATGTTTGGAGAACAATCTGGAATGATGCAAAAGACTTATTACCCTACTTATACACTTTGACCCAGAAATGTCACAATTTAGTCTATTTCCAAAGATGTTTAAGAAAAGTCAAAGAATCTATTTATTCTAAAATGTTTGTAGCAGCTCCCTTTGTGGTGTCAAAGAAGTGGAAATTACAGGAATAACCATCAATAGGGGAATGACTGAGTAAGTTGTGGCATATTATTTGATGGAATAATACTGTGCTACAAGAAATGATGAGGTCAAGGATTTTAAAAAATGGGAAGAATTGCACAAAATAATGACGAGTGAAATGAGCAGAACCAAGAGAGCATTGTATACTGTAACAGCAATATAAAAATCACTGAGTGAATAAGTTATTTTATCTATTAGAAATACCTAAATTAAGTACAAGGAGAATATGAGGAAAGATGTTAATCTGTATCTGGAGAAAGAACTGATAAATAGATGTAGAGAATAATTTTATATTTATATATTTCTGTAATAGATGTTATGCATTTATATATGTATATGCATTTGTGTTTAATGCTAGCTGTCTCTACGGTTGGGAGGGATGAAAAGAAGAAAAAATACCTAATTTTCATTTACATTTGAAAAGAAGAGCAAAAGTTGTTCCTAGTAGACTTGCATTTTATTGGACAATCTTTTTTATCAAACTGTTATGGCCATACTTGTTTTATTTTATAAATAAAAATTTTAAAAAATTTAAAACAGGAGACTGGATATTTAAGCAGTAGGGTTGCTATGGGGATAAGTGCTAGAGTTCCTGCACCTGTCTAAGGTACTGAGAAAAAGGTGTAACAGGCAGGAGTGGTTATTCACTTTATGACTAGGAAAACAGACAGCAGATGACGAAAGAAGTTGTCTCTCCTTCCTTCACCACCCTCACTATCCTATAGGGTAGATATTTCATTCAAAGTTTTCCTGTTCTTTAATATTGCATTTAAACCTTGAGATCTAATTAGTACCAATTATGGGTAGAAAGGATCACTTCTGACTATTACTGGTTGTGGACTTTCATTACTTCACACCATTTTGCTTATGCTATCCTGTCTGGTTTCAAACTCATGGAACAAGATGTCCCCACACAATGTTTTCCTCCTTTTATTCCTCCCTTTCCTGCATCCTTTCATGTGTTGTTTCCCTTTTAAGAATGTTGTTTTTTTTGAGGGCAGGGACTGTATTTTATTATTTGTATTCTCAGTGCTTAACATAATGTCTGATATATAAACATTTAATAAATGCTTATCGGGTTGGATTAATAAATAAATGTTATATTTGAGAAAGAGGAAAGCAGAAAAAAGTGGACAGTAGCTGGAAGAGTACAAGAGAGAAATAAATAATTTATCTTCTGTTTGATTACTGAAGTGAAAAGATATTGTTCTAATTGTTTTTCCTCTCCAACATCTCATCCTCTTCACACTGTACTGACTGAGGGCTCATGAGCCTAAAGAGAGAATGTTTTCACATTACTATATTTTATAAATTTTCCAAAGAAAAAAAAATAACTGAATGCTGAATTTTCTGTTGACAAAAGTCTGAATCATAAGTAGTAGGTTTAAGGGGTGCAGGGAAGATTTGTGAATAAATGATAATAGGCACTTCCTTCAGAGGTAAGCTCCTGAGGCAAGTTTGATTCCTGTATTATTTTGTTCCAGAAAGTGATCAACACCATCTGACACTTAGTTAGGTGGTAAAGTGATGACTTTAGAAAAGGAAAAGTCATAGGCCTTTCCTGTAAGTTTGTTTGCTGAAAGGAGAAGAAGGAAAAATTTTCTCTCCACCTTCTGGAAGATGGAAGTGAGGGAAGGTAAGAGGAAACAATTAATTTTCCTGTGAAACCAACAATCTCAAATATCACACGCTACTACATCACACTAGAAGTGCTTACAATTTAACTCACTAGCTTCTATTTGGGCATTCCCGATGAGTATCTCTGATCCCACTAAGCGACTGACAATCCTCAAATTCTGTGTGATTCGGGTTTTCTGTCACTTAGTATGAATTTAGAAAACTTGTGACTTTCTGACTTTCAATTAGTGATTTTAAACTGAATTGATATTTCACCAATGTCAAGTATCTTTATACACACACATGCATATATGTATATGTACACATATTTGTGTATATATGTGCATGAATATGCATACATATATACACATGTGTGTATATGTATATATAATATATGTATATGTGTGTATGTATACATATACACAAACATACTGAGAGAGAGAATTTAAACTTTACCACGATTGGAACAGATTGATTATGTTATATAGAGATACTATTAGATTTGCTCTAACAGGGATTAAATATGTCAATAAAAATTTGAAAGTAAGTTTGTAATTAAGCTCAAATTCAAATCCATTGCAGATTTATTCAACAAATATTTGCTGATTTCGAACATGTGTAAGACACTCCATTAGGGCTTAGGGTGATACAAAAAGGATCTTACCCTCAGGAAGCTTTTTAATATGGTTGGTTGGTTGTTACTTTCATGCTCAAAGAAGATTAAAATGATGTCACTTGCATTGGAGTCAAGGTATAGTGTATCTGACTGTGGCTGATTAGACTAATACAAGCTTTGAAAGCTAGGGCACAACTAATTCAAATGAATATTTGGAGTGGAAATGTCTCTAAATTAATGTGTCTCATATTTCTTTGAGTTACTGCAGTTCTACTTTGCTCATAGAGCACAGCAACTTCTTTGATGCAAGAACACCGTATTGGGTGGTTTTATACCAATGTCTCCTATGTCTCATAGTTGATTCTAAAGTTCTTTGGAGAGTTCTTGAGAGTGTCCTTCTATTGCTTCCCCTGACATCCACATAAGTGCTTGCCTTGTGTGAGTTCTTCACAAAATAGTCTTTTAGGCAAATGTATGCTTGGCATTTGAATAATGTGCTTAGCTTAGCCTGTCAGAGTTCACTGGAGTTGCACCTTCTGCAATAGGGATTGAATGCTTGACTGTTCAGCTAGAGAAATTACCTCAGTGTTATGTACCTTATCTCATTAGGTTATCTTTAAAAATTTTCTTAGACAATTCAGTTGGAAGTGATTTAGTTTCCTGGTGTGTCACTGGTACACTGTTCAGGTTTGACAGGCATGTAACAATGAGGTCAGCATAATGTCTCTGTAGACCTTTAATTTTGTAGACAGTCTAATACCTCTTCTCCACCACACTTTCCTTGAGAGCCTCATAAACAATGAGCCAGGTAATGTGTATATCAACCTCATCATCTATATATCTATATCTATATCTATCTATCTATATCTATCATCTATCTATCTATCTATCTATCTATCTATCTATCTATCTATCTATCTATCTATATATATATATATATATATATATATATATATATATATATATATATTCCTGGAAAGCATACTGCCAAGGTAAGTAAACTTATCCAGAGTATTCAAAATTTCTCCATTTGCCCTAACTGAGAGTTTCACACATGGATACCGTGGTAGTAACTGGTGAAGAATCTCTTTTTTCCTGACGTTCATTGTCAGGCCAAAATTCGCACAATTAGCAGAACTGATCCATACTGTGCTGCATTTCAGTCTCAGAAGTTACATTGATTGCACAATCATTTGTGAATACCACTACTCCCTTCCCTCAAGGTTTGGCTTGTACCCTTTTCAAGTTAAATGATTTACCATCAGTGTTAGTTAATTGTGATGCAATTTTCAGCCCAGTTGAAGCTATCTGACAATACTGCAAAAAACATTATGTTAAAATGCATGGGAGCAAGCCTACAGTCTACTTCACTGCATTCGTGATGGCAAAGCAGAGAGAACTGTTTATTACATAGAACCTTTGAAAGCATTCTATCATGAAACTGGCACAGTACTGATGAACTTCTCCAGGCACCTATACTTTGCCATGATTTTTCACAAGTCCTCATGATGTACAGCATCATGGGCCTTAGTCTGATCAATAAATGCTGTGTACAGACTTCTGTTCTGTTCCTGGTATTTTGACTAGAGCTGTCAGGCAACAAACACCCTATTGCCTGTTCCTTGGCCTCTTTCTGAAGCCACACTTGCTCTCAGATAGATGGCCATTTTCCAGGTGAAGGATCAGTCTATTAAGGAGGACTCTGGCAAGAATCTTGTCAGCAATGATTAAGACAAATATCTCCCCCACAACACACACACACACACACAATGATTGTCACAGGACAACTGACTTCCTTTTCCTTTACAGAAATGGGCAATGGAGGTACTTGTACTCCTATGGTATAATCTCCTCTTGCCAAATAATCCAGAAGATTTCAGTCAACTTTTGTATGAGCAATGGATTCCTTGCCTTGTAAATCTTGGTTGGCTTATAATTAGCTCCAGATGTATTGCATATGACTGCACCCTAATGACATTCAAAACTTTTCTTCAGTTGGAAGTTCAGTTAGAAAGGGATTCATTTCAACTAGAGGTATATGGATAATGCCTTCAGCACTGATTGATGATGATCTGTGTTCAGCCCATTTCTCCACAATCATTTTTTTTTTATCACTAATCAATGTGTAGTTGATGATGAGCAACTGAGGTGCACCATAGTTCTTTGACCCATAGATAGTCTTCAGGCAATCATAAAAGATCTTTAGATTGTTACTATTATTTAAATCGTTTTTTCCATCTGCTTCTCCCTGAACCAAAAGTCCTCCATCTCTCTAAGCTTTGCTTGATACCTTGACTTAGTAAAACTCTGCCTTCTTCGAAATAAAGTATGCTGTTGCAAGAGCTTGTAGAGTCCTCCTTTTCATTTGGTAGCTTCTGATTTCTCCATCATTTTCATCAAAATAACTTCGATGTTTTCAAATGTTCTGTCCCAGATGAGTAAGTGCTGCACACCAAATCTGAAAGCTTCCCACTTACTTTCTGTTCATCTCTTGCCAACCATCCTTTGGCTCAGCATTCCCTCCAAGTTAATAACAAATGCTTGGAGAATCGCTGTAGTGTATTGACATTAAGTCTTATGATAATCATCTTGCTTTTGTTGAAAGTAAATGTTTACTTTGAAGAGGATAAGCCCATGATTGATCCAGCACTTTCAACTACACATTGCCCTCCTTTGTCTTGCATCCTCTCTTCTCTTCTACTAACAGTAAGTCAGTATTTCAAATGCCACTGTTTGCTGCGAGTAAATAACATTTGCGATAAAAAAGTCATGAGATGCAGAAGTCTTCAGCAGTAAGTGCGTGTTTCTGTTGCTGTTTCTAACTCTGTTCCTCCCGAGGACTCATCATGTCTGATAATTTTTTGTGCCTTTTTTGACATTAAATTCACCCCAAATCACACACTTGTTCACTTTCAGCACTTTGATGATTAGGGTCTCGAGATTTCTTCATAAAATATTCTTCAGCCTCATCAGGGTTCAACATTTTGGGATATTGGTGGTGTGGCACTTTCAGGAACATTGCAACCACCTTGTCATGCGCCTTTTGATTCTGAAACCTACACTAGCTACAAGGAGCTCCCCATGATAGTCCAGAAAAAAAAATGTATCCATCTTTGATTTCAGTAAATTTACCTTCATTTGCTAGTCTTTGTTTCACTTGGGGCTGCTATTTGGATTCAATACCTGCTCAGTTTTCTCTCAACAAGAGCTGTTTGTCCTTCAGATATACGGTATTTCTTGTTGTCCGTAAACACAGATAGTATTTCATGTACAAATGGTGAGTGGAATCATTGTGACACAAGTTTTTGTAGGTTTGTGTGTTTTGACCACAAGGTAGAATGCTGACTGGCCTTGTTAAACAGACCAGAGTTAGGTGAAGGAGATGATTTTTAAGGTACCTTTTCTAATGCCTTCCTCATGCCAGGACAAAAGCATGAAAATCCTTAAAAAGGCTTCTCAGACACTGAGTGCACTACCAAATCCTATTCATGCTTTAGTTCAGTGAAAAACAATCCTGGCCCATCTGGTTATTACTACAGATTTCAGCGTATCTACACTTTGTGATTGGCAAAAATGGTAAAATAGTATGGGTGATGCCTTTTAACTTGTGTACTATTGAAGTTAAGTGTGGCAGAGTTGTATGAAGTTGTCTGGCTCACTCTCTCTTTCATAGCCATTGGAGTCCAGTGACAAAATTAAGAAGACCAATGATGACTCAAGATCCAATGAAGGACTTTGATGTCTTTGATGATCCCCTCAGTGTCTTGTACTAAATACTCTTTTTTCAAAGTCTACATGGCACAATTTTTAATCAAATTTGGTAAAAAAAAATAGTGTACAATGCCTCCAAGTATGTGGTAATGCAATCTAACAGGCAAACATAATTTTGCAATGTTGTAATAGATTAGTACTTATCTTAATTTGTGCAAAAGAGCCTTAACCAACTCATAAATTGCAAAGAAAAGAGAAAAAAAGAATGGAAAAAAAACCCAACCATTCTTACTAAAAGAAAAATTCTGAGCTGTGCAAAGTCCCCTGAGCACATGATATACTCCTGAAACAGGGATTGGGCTCCTGGGCTTGATTGGAAGTTATCATTTCACTCTTCAGAGTAGAATCAAAACTGAATTGTCTTAGTGTTTACAAAGGAATTCATATCTACTAACTTTAGCGGGCTAACAAGATCCTAATTCTGTCCCTCTACCTTTGACAGGCCCTTCTACTTCTAGTATCGTTTAGGTGTTAAGTGTAACACTCTCTGAGTTTAAAAATTTACTGACTTAAAATGGAAAGGAAATTCAAGCTTCCCAATTTAGGAAAAAAATAGTCATTAATATTCTCAAGGCATGTTGGACTTTTCCCACAGGAATTAAGTTCTTTAGGTTAACTTAATGTCACCACTTTACTCTTCAGGTAAAAAAAGCATACTGTTCAGGGTTAAAATTCTTCCACAATTTCTTCAGTTTCTAAGGCATCTGAATGCATTTTAAACAAAACTTTTGAGATGTCACTTTGAGATGTATTGTGATGGATGAAATTTTAAATAGCTCAAGAAGCAAAGTTTTGAGCTTCCAAGCATATTTGATTTGTTAAACCATGAGTGCTAACTGCATAACAAGTTTGGTCCAGGCCCCCTCAGCTTGCCATTATATTCCACATAGAAAGGGAGGCAGATTTTTCTTATGCATTAAAGAAAAACAATTAACATTATATAAACCACAATTTAAGATTAAGTAATTTGACTTTTAATTGGAAGAAAGATTAGTATCTTTCTGAGTTGGGGAGGAGATGAATGAGTTCCAAAAGTTGGGAGCAGGGAGATCTAATAGGATCCAAAAGGAAAATGAAAATGAGAATACAAAAATGAAACTTAGGTGTCAAAATGGAGTCAGTTTTCCAAGATGGAGTCAGTTTGGTTCACTCAATTCCCTCAATTTTCACAATGCCAGAATTTTCCAGTAATTTCTAGGATTTCTTTGAGGGTCACAGAAGGGTATTATTTGTAAGTTGCTTAACAAAATGCATGGAGCATTCCAGGTAGCTAATAAATTCAAATTCTGTACTATCAAACTGTCCTGGTATTTTTATACAGACCTGAGTGGGTATTACCAAGAAGGTGTCCAGGCCTAATACTAATAAAGTGTTTGCACCCAATAAACTGAAAAGATATAGTCTTATCTGACAGGATTAGCGTCTTGTCAGCACTTTCCTTAAAGTGAGGTTAGAAAATTCTCTGGGTTGATCTCTCCCCCTATTCCAATCTTAAAGAAAGAAATAGATGTTATACAAACCTTTACAGGATTAAATACATAATCAAAATTGAAAAAGAGTACTATTAAAGAATTCAAAGGATCGTATCACACTAAGGTTTTACAAGAAAGACTTTGCATAATATGAATCTCTTGAGATTGTCTTAGAGAAGGAGAATGATTTAATCAGGTAGGATGGGAGATTAGGTCATAGTGAGCAGTGTAAATAAAGGTGAGGAAGTAGGAAACAAATTAATAAATTAAAATGCATTTTTAAGCACTTACTAAGGCATTGTAAATATAAACAGAAAAGTAAGAACGTCCCTGCTCCCAAGCTGACATTCTAATGGAGGAGATAATACATATGGAAGGTTTTTACTTCAAATTGGATAGCAAAGGTTCCTTAATCCTTGGAGGCAAAGAAAATGCAAGTAGTTCTTCTTTAATGTAATTTTTGGTTGACAAAAGTCATATCAGTTGCTGATGCTGAAACATTTGACAATCCCAAAGATTTTGGTGTCAAGAGCTTTCTTTTCTGGGTCTTCAGTGGGTATGGCTATAGTAACTATAGGGATAATTATTAGGATAATAGTTATGGGAGGTCCACTGAAAACACCTTTATTTCCAAGGGTCTTTAGTTTTGGGATGTTGGGTTCTCAGGATCTGAGAGAACGTCATGCTCAAAGTGATGGTGGTGGTGGTTTAATTTACTTGACAAATGCTGTCTACTGTCTCTCCTTCAGGACATCTTTCTACCTCAGCTGTACTGACTTGCTTTCCTGAAGGATAACAGTTGTTTATCAAGGGCGGATAGTTGAATATATCTTCACAGGAGTTTTTTTTTTTGTTGTTGTTGTTTTTGTTTTTTTCCCCAAAACTGATGACTGGGAAGGCTTGATTGGAAACAGAATGGTTCTGAGGAGTGTTGAGACTTTGAAGAGTCTTGTGCTTATCTACTTGTTTGTGATTATTAATCAGCATTTGTTTCTTGCTGTGGCTATTAATGATGGGTTCTTTCCCTAAAGGTATTTCTGGAATCCTCAACAATGACTGTGAGGGCTGGATTGAAAGTAGGTCTAATGATATGGCAAGAACTTTAGATCCTACAAAAATAAAAAGTCACATATAAGACACTAATTGTAAGCTGGGTTATGAGGTCTTGAAAGCAAAAGCTAAGGAGTTTGGGGATGATGCACTGGGAAATTGAAAAATTGAAGGAACAAAGAAATTATAAGATCTAAGGTGTATAAAGGTTGTCAATTATGGCAAACAACATAGAACCCATGTGTAACAAAATAATTTATGTTAGATCTTATTAGGAGAGAAAGGAATTGGAAAGAAAGTAAATGTGTATCGATTGTGAAAGAAGTAAAGAAATTATGGTACGTGAATACAATGAATACAATGAAATATATTACCATGCTATGTAATTAATATTACGATGAATACAGAGAAGTATGTGAAGAGTAACAGATAGTTCAATAAAATAAGCTTAACCAAGAAAACATAATGACTACAACAATGTAAATAGAAATTACAACAATATTCTCCCACTTTACCCCACCCCAAAATAATGCTGTAAAATTAAAATGACCTAGCTTGACCCTAAAGAATTGACAGTAGAAGACATTTCCCCTGCAAGGATATGGCATTCCAGTTGTAGAATAGTGCACATAATGGTGAAAATTTTCTGTGTTTTTTTAGTTCTCCTGAACTTTATCCTTTTCTTTTTTCAAAAAATATTTTCTTATTTGGGATAAATTTTCAAGGTGGAAAAGTATAAGGGATACATTGGAATATGTAGTCATTGTAAAGTAACTCAAAAGATATTAAAATTATTTTTAAATGATCTCAGGATTGCATGGGGGGAGGGGGCTATTGGTTTAGAACTAGTGTGCAAGTCATAATAAAGTAGAGGGAGAGCAGACATAGCACTCCATTTTTGAGGTTTGGGGCCTGGAAAAGTTTAGTGGCATGAATGAAAAAGAGGCTTCAATCAAAGTTTTTGAGCGAAATGAAAGCAAGTGGCAAATGAATGAATGCAAAAATATATGTTTGATAAAGAATACACTTTGACTTTAAAGGATCAAGATTTTAAATGCCCAATTATAATTTTTTCCATTTTGTCTTTGGTGTCTGGAGATGATGCAAGATGTGTGTTTTGATGCAATTGAAAATGTGGATGTGTGGATGTGTGCCTACAAGGTTTTGCTATAATGCACACACATAATGAATCCATTGGATTGGAACTGTCTTAAATGATGACTGGGGCTACATTTAACTCTGTCTACAGTATTTCATTCTTAAACTGACCCCAAATTTTGTAGAAATGGAGTCATTTGGGTTTCTGATTGTTACAGAGCAGTTTTATCTAAAGGGTTTGATTCTAAACACTGAAAAGTTTTACAGTATACTGTTAAAAGTCACATTTTGGGTTCTAAAACATTCTTCTGCCTGTCTAAACTTATAATTCTCTCATTTTTCACCAGATGATTTACTTTGCTGTGCTATTGCTATTTATGCTTTGCAGATGTTTAGCCTAGCAGAACTGTGTGTCAGCTCAGTGTAGCTTTGAACACTAACAATAATTTATTAGCAATGTTACTTTCTTGTCACAGTGTAAGTAGGGCTTTGAGTATGAAAATAAGCTAGATGTTACACTTGGCATCTGAGGTATCCATATAGAAAGTTAGGTATCCTTAACTCTTAATAATTACATTGGCCTATATTTTGAAGTGACCTTAATGTGACTGTCTTAAAATTTTAACAAAATATTTCTCCTATAACATTACTACTTTTCTAGGATTTCCTTGTCAAGTCTCCACTATGCTTTAAATATGAAATGTACTGATGGCTTTCAATTCTATAGCCATTTGGTTCCACTTAGACATTTGAGTTTGAAACTGTAATCTAAAGGCTCAGCTTAATTGCCTGACTAGGAAATACAGATATTTATGAGAAGGTATTAACTGCCTGCCCTATTTCTGTCATTTAAAAGGCTCTCTGGATATTCAAAAATAATAATAATAAACTAAGCATGAAGGGACAAAAATTATATTTAAATCTATGTGGGAAAAGGTTTTGTGGCACAAAGAAATATCTAATCAATCAGTAGGGGTCTTTTAAATTTAGGCCTTTAAAGAAAATGGGCAAGAAGCAATTTTCTTTATTTGTCTAACAGGCGACATAGTTAATCAGCTCTAATTGCCCTGGCTTGGCCTCTCAGTCATGTTGGTTAATTAAAACACTTTCTAACAAATACTAACCAAATCCCCCTAAGAGGAGAGAAAGCTGAAAAATGAAAGGCACATAGAATGGGATGCTTTTTCCCTTGGAAAAAAAATCATGATTGATTTAGTAGAGATAGAATTGAGTCATTTTCTCTGCATACTCTTTAGCTGCAGGGCCCCTTGGCCATCAGTGTGGGGGAAAAAAAAGACATGGAATGAATGTGTTCAGACGAGTAATCATCCTCATCATGAAGTGCTTATCAGAACGAAAGACAAAATGCAATTAGACTAGATTTACAGTTGGGCCAATAATTATCACTCAGATGTTTCATCTGTATGGAAATATACTATTCTAAACCATGACTTCTTGTTCAGCTGATTTCACACCCCCACCCGTTCATTATTTCTCTCTCTCTCTCTTTTTTTCAGTTTATAAAATATGTCAGTCATGATGTAGCACAGCTGAATAATTGTCATAGAGTCAAATGCTTGCAGATGGTTAATGGAAACAGAAAATTAAATGAACAGCAGTAAAGAAACTCATACAAAATTAAAGAACCCTATTGCAAATTTAAAGGGTCATTTGGTTTCATCAAAAATCAAGTAATATGAATATGTTATCCTCGGCATGAAAAAGACTATGTTAAATTGTTTTGAGAACTGAAAAACGAGCAATCAATGGTGTATTAATGAAATTTGTGAAAAATCATGCACTATTGAAACATGCCATAAATTACCATTGAGTACCTGCAGAAGGAAACCTACTTTGGGGCATCAGTTTTTGGGAGTTTATTTTATACTTTAAAATTGAAAATTTATCTTGAAATAAATACAGATTGTTACCAAAAAAAGAAATGAGAAGATTAAACATTTTGATCTCCTCCTTAAACTCTAAAAAACAAATGAGTATTTCAAAGAATGCCTTGTGTGAAAGCTTGTTATGAAATAGGATAATCCAGCAATTCATAAGATGTGGAATCATATTTTCAAAGTACAGGATCAGTTTATACTTAGGTCAGCAAGGAATAATGGTTGTTTTATAAAACTAAGCTCACATCAACCTGGCTATCTTGAAAGATATAATGATATAGCACTTGCAAGATGGATAGCTGAATCTCTCTGTTATAAAATAAAAGTGATGCTATGCATTATCATTAAAAATTATCATTTAGATTATAAAGTCATTCAAAATAGATAGTGAGAAGTTAAAATACTATATTTTTTCATTCATTTTTTAAAAATGTGATTATCCCCTCAATACTCTGGCAAACCCAGAAATCAATATGAGATACTTTTGTCCGTAAGAGAAATGCTTCCAAAACTAATGGTTTTTCATATAAAAAAAAATTGCCACAATTGAGTGTATATTAAAACTTAAGGCATTCTTTATGCTATTGAGAATGTGCAAGATACTGCTAATATTTTAGCTATTTAGTAACAAAACTTTTAATTGCTAACACTCTTAGAAAATGGTGGAGAGGAAAAAAATATTTCAAAGCTTTGTACTATAAATGTAACTAAAAATCTTCAACAAATAATAGCATAAAGCAGGCATATTTATAAATACCTTTAGGATATCATCAGGCAAGGCAGAAGGAATCTTATCTGGCATTAGTGAGAAAGAAAGATATATTACAGACTTATAATTTTGTCATAAGTGGTATCTGATGGTTAGACCTTTAAAATTGTCTCTGGAAATCCTTTTGTTCTGCCTCTTGAGTACCCAGTGAGTTGCATAAAAAATTGATGCTGAGATGAAAATGTTGATCCTTCTTTTACATTAAACCAAGTATCAAATATCTTCTCTGAAATCTTTTCTTAGTAACTCCATGCAACTGGATACCTAACAGGGGTAAAAGTGAGTTACTTTCCCCCTGCATAAAACTATGGCATAAGCATACATCAGTCAAGGAATTATGAATACTTTATGGGAAATAGATTTTAATTATTTTTCCCTGTTATGATTTGAACTAATGCTTTCAGGGTCACTTACCCTAAGACATTTCTCAAATATTGGAGCTTCTTTACATTTTTTCCCTTCTGAGAAAATACTTATTTTTTAATAACAATCACACTACTTGCTTTGAGAAAACAATTTCTCCTAATTAATAAACATGAACATCATTCACATTATGTAAGGGTTTTTTTTTTTTTTCTGATTCAATCCTCCTATATTTTTTAAAGATTCCTGGTAGCATGATTAGGATTTTTTCCCCTTCTTAATAGAATCAAACTTTAGTTTCTCCAACTTGCAAAAGAAATGGTAAACATATCAAAATTTTGCCCCTCCATATAAAAATACAGTACGTTCATAGAATAAAAATATTTTAATTCATGTATTTATAAGTGATTCTGTGAAAATCTCAGCCAAAGTGAAAGACTATCTTTGATGTTTCTTTTCATTAAAGCTTTTGCTTTTCATTAAAGTTTCTGCTCAAAATATAGCTAGGATTTGAGGAAGTAATACATTTTTCATGATGACTACAAAATCCTCAACAAAAATAAGCATTTCCACATAAAATATGTAATGAGGTTGCATAGCATATCCACATGCCACTGAAATGCTATCTTCCTCGTATAGGATTCTTGGGAACTACTATTAGGAGGCTCAGGATGACACATAAGGAAAGTGCTTAAAATAAATGTTTTGGGGGGATGTATAGATATTCTGTAACAGGTTCCAGTAAGATAGCCATGTGTTAAAGAGGAGTCTCATTGATATGGTTGAGAAGTAGTCAAAAAACTCAATCAGTTAAATTTCAGTCACATTCTTTTTCATTGCTCTTGGGGAACCTCCTTACCTAGTGAAAGGATTTCAGTCTATAGTCATATTGATTCAAAAGTTCCATAAGACTCCTTGGCATTCTAGCACTGTTGTTTGTAGGTAATGTAGCAACTTTGGTCTAAGAATTTAAGAAAGAAGAACCTCCTTTGGCACCCCAATGTTCCAAAGTTTGGGTTTTGCACTCAGAACAGCATCAGTGCCTCAAAGGACAAGGAATAACCTCTGAGAGTGGTTTTCAGAACCCCATCACAGCAGCACCTAAGATGCTGGTCCACATAACAACATGAACTAACTTAAGTTTCAAGATAAGTTTCTATCTTGCTATGGAAATAATATTTTTTAAAAAGCCCTCTGTTTATATTGGGGAAAATATATTTCTAAGGTGGTATAAGGAATGTCTATATGTTTGTTCCTCCTACTTTTTTCAAAAGTAAACATGTCTGTGTAAAAGTCAATTCAATATTAAGTGATTAAATTTAAGTGCAAGAGTTAACAAGTGACAAGCTAGAAATTAAGGCTATAACACAGACAAATAAACTCACAGAAACTCTTCAGAGTACCAGACAACTCTCAGGGGATGACTAAATAAGCCTAACCTTGAGAAGTTGGTAAGAGTCAAGGTATGTCACTTTTTGGTAATATATATGAAAGGTGATAATTTCTTGTGGTTATATTATGTCTATCTACTTTACTAAAGCTACCAAACATTTTAGATGTATATGTCTGTCTGTCTGTCTATCTATCTATCTATCTATCTATCTATCTATCTATCTATCTATCTTTCTATCTATAATTATTGTGGGGTTGTTCAGTCACTTCAGTCATGGGAAATTACATTTACCACCATTTGGGATATTCTTCAAGGGTGCTGAAATGACTTGCAATTTCGTTCTGTTGCTCAAGAAAGTGAGGCAAACAGGGTGAAGTGATTCTCCCAGGATCATACAGCTAGTAAGTGTCTGAGGATAGATTTGAACTCAGGTAGATGACTCTTCCTAACTTCAGGACTTGAAATCCTTCCACTGTACCATCTAGGTGCCAAATTATTGTATCAATTGTTACTTAATTTCAAAGGTTCTCTAAGTAAATCATGATATTAGCAAAAAAAAAAAAAAACAACATTACTTTCCTTTGTCAATATTTATTACCTCAATGTATTTTCTTGTACTGTTGTTATATGAAATAAAGATGGTATGATTCCATCACAGATATTTCTATCTCTTGATTTTTGGAAGATACTGTTTCCAACCTGAAAGAATGACATTTACTCCTATACTTTCTAATATTTGTAAAATAAATGTGCTATATTCAAATAAATATGTTTTGATAAAAAAATTACAGTTATTAATTCATTTTAATTTTCAAATTTGGCAGATACTTTAAAACAAAAATATGACAGGGGTGGAGCCAAGATGGTGGAGTAGAAAGATTCACGTATGCTACCTCCGAACCCACAGCCCATATATTTCCTGCAAGAAGAACTCCCCACAAATTCTGGATCACTGCAAGGTGCGCAGAAACACAGTGGAAAAGATTTCCGTTCCAGAGAGCCCTGGAGAGCCGTCCTCAGGGTCCGTCGTGCAACAGAAAGCGGAGCCTACCCCTGTGCTGCCCTGGCCGTGGCCCCAGAGGAGCAGATCCCAGTAGGCTTCAGGGAAGGAACCTCCGGTGGCTGGGAAGGTCCCTCCACCCACAGGCACTACAGGTCAGTGAGACAGACGTCTGGGCTGGTCGAGAGGGGAGCGTGGTGTCTCTGTAACTCGGGCCCCATCGGGAAGAAGCGGTGGAGGGAGCGGCAGAGGCAGCAGCAGCGACCCGGGACTCCCCAAGGAGGAGGCAGAAGTAGAGGTCTCTGCATAAACCCCCTGAGGGAGCTGAGCCTGGGAGGCAGCCCTGCCCCCACCCCAGCACCAGAACTTAAGCTCATATTGAATAGCAGCCCTGCCTGCCAAGGAAAGCCCATTTGAATCTCAAACCTCAAGTACTAGCTGGGTGGGTCTAGGTGGGGGTGGACAGGAATCTCAGAAGTCAATAACTGGCTGGGAAAATGCCCTGAAAAGGGAAGAAAAATAAGACTATAGAGAGCTACTTTGAGGGGGTGAATATGTTCCCTCCTTTCAACTCTGATGACGAGGAAATATTCTTACCATCAGGGAAAGAGGTGGAGGTCGGGGTCTCTGTATCCCAGACATCACAGGGGGATGTCCAGTGGGTTCAGGCCACGGAAGAGCTCAAAAAGGATTTTGAAAATCAAGTTAGATAGGTGGAGGGAAAACTGGGAAGAGAAATGAGAGAGATAAAAGAAAAGCATGAAAAACCGGTCAATACCTTGGTAAAGGAGACCCAAAAAAATGCTGAAGAAAATAACACCTTGAAAAATAGGCTAACTCAATGGGCAAAAGAGGATCAAAAAGCCAATGAGGAGAAGAATGCTTTCAAAACTAGAATTAGCCAAATGGAAAAAGAGGTTCAAAAACTCACTGAAGAGAATAGTTCTCTCAAAATTAGAATGGAACAGATGGAGCATAATGACTTTCTGAGAAACCAAGAAATCAGCAAACAAAATCAAAAGAATGAAAAAATGGAAGAGAATGTGAAATATCTCATGGGACAAGCAACTGACCTGGAAAGTAGATCCAGGAGAGACAATTTAAAAATTGTGGGACTACCTGAAAGTCATGATCAAAAAAAGAGCCTAGACATCATCTTCCATGAAATTATCAAGGAAAACTGCCCTGAGATTCTACAACCCGAGGGCAAAATAAGTATTGAAAGAATCCATCAATCACTGCCTGAAAGAGATCCAAAAAGAGAAACTCCTAGGAACACTGTGACCAAATTCCAGAAGTCCCAGGTAAAGGAGAAAATATTGCAAGCAGCTAGAAATAAACAATTCCAGTATTGTGGAAATACAATCAGGGTAACTCAAGATCTATCAGCTTCTACATTAAGGGATCGAAGGGCATGGAATAGGATATTGCAGAAGTCAAAGGAACTAGGACTCACACCAAGAATCACCAACCCAGCAAAACTGAGTATAATACTTCAGGGGAAAATATGGTGTTTCAATGAAACAGAGGACTTTCAAGCATTCTTGATGAAAAGACCAGAGCTGAAAAGAAAATTTGACTTTCAAACACAAGAATGAGAAGGAGCATGAAAAAGAAAACAGTAAAGAGAAGTCATAAGGGACTTACCAAAAGTGAACTGTTTACATTCCTATTTGTAACTCTTGAAACTTTTCAGTATCTGGGTAGTTTGTGGGAACACACACACACACACACACACACACGTACACGCGGGCATGCACACACACACACATACATGCACATACAGAGACAGAGAGCACAGAGTGAATTGAATAAGATGGGACCATGTGTTAAAAGACATTAAGGTAAATGGTGAGAGAGAAATGCAGTGGGAGGAAAGAGGGTGAAATGGAGTGGGGTAAATTATATCTCATTCAAGAGGCAAGCAGGAGACTTGTTAAGTGGAGGTAAAAAGAGGAGAGCTGAGAAAAAAAAAAACAAGAAGTTTACCCTCATCACATTACACTAAAGGAAGGAATAAAATTCACACTCATTTTGATATAAAAACCTATCTTACAATACAGGAAAGTGGGGGAGAAGGAGATAAACAAGGGGGGGTGATGGTAGGGAGGGTAATGGGAAGAGGGAGCAATTTCAAGTCAACATTCGGGGAGGGACAGCAACAAAAGCAGAATAGAAACAATGGGGGGCAGGATAGGATGGAGAGTAATTCAGTTAGTCTTACACAACACGACTATTATTGAAGGCATTTGCAAAACTGCACAGATAGGGCCTATTCTGAATTGCCTGCCTTCCCAAATGGAACTGGTGGGGAGGGAAGGATGGGGAGAATTTGGGACTCAAAGTTTTAGGAACAACTGGTTAGTATTGTTATTGCTACTAGGAAATAAGAAATACAGTTAATGGGGAATAGAAAGTCATCTGCCCCTACAGGACAAAAGAGAAGATGGGGAGAAGAGAAGGGAGAGATGATAGAAGAGAGGGCAAATTGGTGATAGGGAAAATTAGATTGCTACTTGTATTGGGGTGGGAGGAGGGGATAAAAGGGGAGAAAATTTGGAACCCAAAATTTTGTCAAAATGAATCTAAAAAGTTAAATAAATAAAAAAAATGACATGATTATTTTGTACGTTTTATATGTATTCATAGGTGTATACATTCATTGATTTATTTTGTTCATTTTCCTGATTGATTTATGCACTCAGCTCTTTATTTGTGTATCATCTGTCTGTCTATCTATCTATCTACCTATCTATCCATCTTATTATTGAGAACCTAATCTGTCTTTAGCATACTTTAACATAGTACAAGAAATTTTTAAAAAAGAAAGAAGTAAGAACGGTTGTCAAAGAATTGGAGAGACCAATCAGTAATAAGTATATGAGTAAAATGGGAAGAAAATATAAAGTTAAGTGGAAAAATACACCAAAAGACTAGATAGAAAAGGAAGAAATCTACACCGACTGGAGTGGCCACAAAAAATTTTCAAAGAAATTGAATTAAAATTTAAATGGATGTCACTAAGATCAAATAGAGATGATAGAGTAGGTGGAAGTCCAGCTTCCCCCACAATTCATTTAATAATGAGCTAAAAATATGACAGGACTTTGCAGTAATGAAGAAATTGAAGGAAAAACTATAGTAGTTCATTGCTGTAGTCCCAGATCCCAAATCTAACCTACTGGTAAATACTGGGTAGCAACTGTGGAATAGGATAGACTGTTCCAGGTTCAGGCTATCATTCCAACTTCGTGCAAAATTGGTATTAATGATACTAGGTCACATTTAATGGGAGACAACATTCAAATAATGGGACACATTAGAGTTAGTCAAGGTTTGTAACATGCTGCTATATTGACAGTACTTGTTTATGTTTGTGTGTTGATGTAATGTGCTGCTGTATATCGTATTATGAGTAGTTCTTTTATTTTTTAAATGAACCTTTAACAAAATGGGCAAAATGAAGAATACTTTAGATGGAAACATTGTCAGAATAACATAAAATGCTTATTATGGGGGCAGAGCCAAGATGGTGGAGTGAGAGCAAAGAGTCACCTAAGCTCTCAGACAAACTTCTTCAGACACCACTGAAAGGAGAATTTGACCAAATTTTGGAGGTGCACAATCCAGTGGGAAACAGACTGTGACGGATTCGGAGACCAGGTTAGACAGGAAGGTCCAAGGGAAGGATCTGTTCTGTGGGGGTGAGCCCACAACACGCAGTGTGGACAGTGCAGTGGAGCAAAAAGGACCCGAGAAACTTAGGAGCGGCGTGTGGGACCAGCAGAGCAGCACCTAGAGTGGGAGACAAGCCACACTGAGCCAGTGAGAGCCAGATATAAGTACAGCAGCTCTTGAGACGTTCAGCCCGAAGATCAAACTTTGGTAAGTCACTTACTTGAACTTCTGGGGAGCCAGGATGGCGGAGTGATCAGTAAATGTTCTCTCCTCCCCCTTGATGACTGTGAAAGAACCATAAAATATTGCCCCATAAAAATCTTAGAGCAGCAGGAAGTGCAAAGGGGCCAATAGTCTTATAACACCTGAGGCTAGGAAAATAGTTAAGGGGGATTCCTCCTACTGTGGCAGAGGCAAACCGGAAGGACAGAGGACATAGGGCAGAGAAAATCTGCACTAGGACCCAGGCAAGCCTCAGCGGCAGGAGAGGAGCCCCAGGACATGTTGGAACACACATTAGCATCTAGGCATGCCTCAGCACTCCAGGGGAATCAGGAAGACAATAGGGAAGCTGGGATCACCATCCCCTGAGCTTGTCTTTGCCTCAGTTCAGCTGAGGAGATCTCCTGTGACCACACTACCCCTCCCCAACACTTAACAAGCTAAACTCAGGACTGATTTGGGAAACACAAAAAAAAAACCTGCTTTTAGCTTTTTCACACATCAGCTCAGCAAAAAGTTCTGTAGCTTCTGACTGAAAGAACCAGAAGCCACAACACTCAATCAGCATCATGACCAAGAAAAAGCAGAGGGGTGAAAGAACCATAGAATCTTTCTATGGGGTTAAGGACCAAAACACAAACACCAAAGAGGTCAGAGCTGAGACTGTACCTCCATCTGAAACTTCAGAAGGCACTATGACTGCTCACAAGAACAAGAAGCTCTCCTGGAACAGCTGAAGAAGGAAATAGAAGAAAAACTGGCCAATGATTTTAACATCATTAAGAAAGAATTCACTGATGAGAACATCACTTTAAAAGGGAAAGCTGAACAAATGGAAAAGGAAGTTTAAAATTAACTGGAGAAAATAACTTCCTAAAGATCAAATGGAAAAGGAAGTACAAAAATTAACTGTAGAAATAGCTCCTTAAAAGGAAAAATTGGGCAGATGGAAAAGGAGATGCAAAAGTTATCGGAAGAAAACAATTAGATAAAGATTAGAATTGGGTGAGTAGAAACTAATAACTCAATGAGAAAGCAAGAGTCAGTCAAACAAAATCTAAAGAATGAAAAGATAGAAGAAAATGTAAAATATCTAATTGGAAAAACAAATGACCTGGAAAATAGATCCAGGAGAGAAAACTTAAGAATTATTGGCCTGCCAGAAACCCATGATGGAGAAAAGAGCCTGGACAATGTCTTCCAGGAAATCATCAAGGAAAACTGCCCAGAAGTGCTAGATTCAGAGGGTAAAATAGTCATTGAAAGAATCCACCGTTCCCCTCCTAAAAGCAATCCCAAACTCAAAACCCCAAGAAATATCTTTGCCAAATTCAAGAGCTATGAAGTGAAGGAGAAAATATTACAAGCAGCCAGAAAGAAACAATTCAAATATCAAGGAGATTCAGTCAGGATTACACAGGAACTTGCAGCTTCTACATTAAAATTTCGAAAGAATTGCCAATATTCCATAAGGCAAAGGAGTTGGGACAACCACCAAGGATCAACTACCCAACAATGGTCAGCATGACATTTCAGGCAAGGAGAAAGTCATTCAAAGAAGTAAGGGATTTCCAGAGATTCCTGACCAAAACGCCAGAACATAATAGACAATTCAGAATTCAAATGCAGATTTCAAGAGAATCATAAAAAGGCAAATGGAGGGGGGGGATGGACAATTTGTTACTCAATTAGGCCAAACTGTTTACCGCCATGTAAGGGAAGAGGAAACCTGTTAATCTTGAGAATTATGCGGCTATTATGAAATATATATAAGGGATATACATAGAGGGAATGGGTATAATGTTAATGATATCATGATAAAAATATGATTTAAGTATGAGAAGGGATTGTAATAGGAGGTGTGAAAAGGAGGAAGCAGAAAATGGCAAATTACATCACAAGAAGAAGTACAAAATTATGGTAGAGGGAAAGAGGGGAGGGAGATGAGGATTGTTTGAGAGGTACTCTCATTTGATTTGTTTAAAGGACAGAACAATAAACTTACATAGATAATCTTAACTAGCTATATAGGCAGGAGGAGGGGAAGGTGGAAGAAAGGGGAGGGAGGCTAAAAGGGAGGGAAGAAGTAATAAGAGCAAAGGGGAGTAAAAGGGAGGGGGGCTAAAAGAAAGAGGGGAAGGCTGCAGGAGGAGGTGGTGAAAAGTGAATACTATTGAGGAGGGAAAGGGAGACGGGAGAGCTAAAAGCACATATGGTAGGAAAGCAGATGGAGGGAAATACACAGATTCTAATCATTACTGTGAATGTAAATGGAGTGAATTCTCCCATAATATGGAGTCGGATAGCAGAATGGAATAAAACCCATAATCCAATAATGTGCTGCTTGGAAGAAACACATTTGAAACGGGGGGATACACATAGGAAAAAGGTCAAAGGATGGAGCAGAATATATTGTGCTTTAGCTAATGTAAGAAAGGCAGGAGTAGCAATCCTAATCTCAGACAAAGCAAAAACAAAAATACATCTAATCAAAAGAGAAAAGGATGGAAACTATATCCTGCTAAAAGACACCACAGACAATGAAGCAATATCATTACTAAACATGTATGCTCCAAGTGGTATAGCATCCAGATTCTTAGAGGAGAAGTTGGAGAAGTTGAAGGAAGAAATTGACCGCAAAACTATACTAGTGGGGGACCCCAAACTCTTCCTCTCTAAGCTCAAAAAATCTGAACTCAGAATAAGCAAGAAAGAGGTTAAGGAGGAAAATAAAACTCTAGACAAGGTAGATATGATAGATCTTTGAAGAAAATTAAATGGGAAGAGAAATGAATATACCTTTTTCTCAGCAGTACATGGAACATTTAAAAAAATGACCATGTACTAGGACATAAAAATCTCACAATCCAGTGCAAAAAGGCAGACATAATCAATGCATCCTTCTCAGATCATCACGCAATAAAAATTATGTGTAATAAAAGACTATGGAAAGATAAACAAAAAATCAATTAGAAACTAAATAATCTAATCATAAAGAAGGAATGGGTTAAAGAAGAAATCATAGAAACAATCAACAACTTCATTCAAGAGAATGACAATAATGAAACAACCTACCAAATCTTATGGGATACTACAAAAGCAGTTCTTAGGGGAAGTTTTATATCTTTGAATGTCTGCATAAATAAAATAGAGAAAGAGGAGTTCAATGACTTGGGCATGCAGCTGATAAAGGTAGAAAAAGAACAAACTGAAAATCCCCAAGAAAATACCAAACTAGAAATACTGAAAACCAAAGGAGAGATTAATAAAATTGAAA
Organism: Bettongia penicillata ogilbyi; assembly: GCA_023548195.1. Classification (NCBI taxonomy): domain Eukaryota; kingdom Metazoa; phylum Chordata; class Mammalia; order Diprotodontia; family Potoroidae; genus Bettongia; species Bettongia penicillata. Next base: position 659,908 of record JAJHZJ010000562.1, read on the forward strand.
TTAAGAAAACTATTCAATTAGTAAATAAAACCAATAGTTGGTTTTATGAGAAAACTAATAAAATTGATCAACTTTTTGTCAATTTGATTAAAAAAAGAAAGAAGAAAATCAAATTACTAATATTAAAAATGAAAGGAGTGAACTCACCTCCAATGAGGAGGAAATTAAAAGAATAATTAGAAATTACTTTGCCCATCTTCATGCACACAAATTCGATAATCTAAACGAAATGGATGAATATTTAAAAAAAATATATAAGTTGCCCAGATTAACAGAAGAGGAAGTTGAATACTTAACCCCATCACAGAAAAAGAAATTGAACAAGCCATCAATGAACTCCTTAGGAAAAAATCTCCAGGACTAGATGGATTCACAAATGAATTCTATCAAACCTTTAAAAAACAGTTCATTCCAATACTATATAGACTATTTTTGAAAATTGGGGAAGAAGGAGTCCTCCTAAATCCGTTCTATGATACAAATATGGGTTTGATACCAAACCACGAAGAAACAAAACAGAGAAAGAAAATTATAAACAAATTTCTCTAATGAATATAGATGCAAAAATTTAAGCAAGATTTTAGCAAAACGAATAAAGCATCTTATCACGAAAATGATACATTATGATCAGGTAGGATTCATACCAGGAATGCAGGGTTAGCTCATTATTAGGAAAACTATTAGGATTACTGATGACATCAACAGCAAAACTAATAAAAACCACATGATTATCTCAATAGGTGCAAAAAAAAAAAAGCTTTCGACAAAATACAACACCCGTTCCTGATAAAAACACTGGAGAACATAGGAATAAAGGGAATTTTTCATAAAATAATAAACAGTATCCACTTAAAACCTTCAGCAAGCATTATATGCAATGGGGATAAGCTAGATTCATTTCCAATAAGATCAGGGGTTAAACAAGGATGTCCATTATCACCACTATTATTCAATATGGTACTAGAAATGTTAGCGGTAGCAATTAGACAAGATAAAGAAATTGAAGGAATAAGAATAGCCAGAGAAGAAGCTAAGTGATCGCTCTTTGCAGATGATATGATGATATACTTAGAGAATCCCAGAGATTCAATTAAAAAACTACTTGAAGTAATAAACAACTTTGGCAAATTTTCAGGTTACAAAATGAACCCACACAAATCTTCTGCATTCCTATATATTAGCAACAAAGTCCAACAGGAAGAGATAGAAAGAGAAATCCCATTTAAAGCTAGGGTAGACCCTGTAAAATACTTAGGAGTCTTCCTGCCAAAGCAAACCCGGGGACTATATGAACACAATTACAAAATTACAAGACACTTTTTTTCACAAATAAAGTCAGATTTAAGTAAGTGGAAAAACATCAGTTGTTCATGGGGAGGCCAAGATAATATAATAAAAATGACAATTCTGCCTAAATTAATTCACTTATTTAGTGCCATACCAATTAAACTATCAGATCATTATTTTCTAGAGCTGGATAAAATAATATCAAAATTCATTTGGAAGAATAACATGTCCACAATATCAAAGGGACTGATGAAAAGAAATGCTTGGGAAAGTGACCTAGCGCTACCAGACCTCAAATTGCATTATAAAGCATCAATTATCAAAACCACTTGGTATTAGCTAAGAAATAAAAGGGTAGACAAGTGGAATAGACTTGGCACTCAAGACACAGTAGGCAAGGAATATAGTAACCTTCTGTTTGACAAACCCAAAGACCCCAGCTTCTGGGAAAAGAACTCACTGTTCAACAAAAATTGCTGGGAAAACTGGTGAACAGTGTGGTGGAAATTAGGCATAGACACATGCCTGACACCGTACACAAGAATAAAGTCCAAATGGGCACAATTTAGGTATAAAGATTGATACCATGAACAAACTGGAGGAGCAAGGAATAGTGTATTTATCAGATTCACAGAGAAGGGAAGAATTTTTTACTAAAGAAGCAATAGAAAGCATTATGAAATGCAAGATAGATACTTTTGATTACATTAAACTGAAAAGTTTTTGCACAGCCAAACTCAATGCATCCAAAATTCGGAGGGATGTAATAAATTGAGAAAAATTTTTTATAGCTAAGCTCGGGGATAAAGGCCTCATTTCTAGAATATATAGAGAACTGACTCAAATGTATAACCATACATTATTCCCCATTTGATAAATGTTCAAAGGATAGGAACAGGCAATTTTTAGGTGAAGAAATTAAAGATATCTATAATCATGAAAAAGTGCTCTGATTCACTACTGATTAGAGAGACACAAATCAAATCAACTCTGAGGTACCACATCACACCTATAAGATTGGCAAACATGACAGAACAAGAAAATGATAAATGCTGGAGAGGATGTGGGAGAGTTGGAGCACTAATTCGTTGTTGGTGGAGCTGTGAGCTCATCCAACCATTGTGGAGAGCAGTTTGGAACTATACCCAAAGGGCTACAAAAATGGGCATACCCTTTGACCCAGAAATATCGGTACTAGGACTGTATCCCCAAGAGATTATACAAATGGGAAAGGGTCCCACATGTACAAAAATATTTATAGCAGCACTCTTTGGGGTAGCCAAGATCTGGAAATCAAGGGGATGCCCATCAATTTTGGAATGGCTTAATAAATTATGGTATATGAATGTAATGGAGTACTATTGCGCCATAAGAAATGATGAACAAGAAGACTTCAGGGAGGCCTGGAAGGACATATATGATCTGATGCTGAGCGAAAGGAGCAGAACCAGTAGACCTTTGTGCACAGCAACGAGCACAGTGTATGAGAGTTTTTTTCTGGAAGACTTGGAACTTCTTAATAACACAAGATCTTACTGAAAAAAAAAAATCCCAATGGTGGTTTTCTAAGGCAAAATGCTTTCCACACTCAGAGAAAGAAATATGGAAGTCATTTGCAGAATGTAGTAGATCATGTTTGTGTGTGGGGGGGGGTTTAGTGTATTATGTTTTGATTTGTTATATGATTTCTTCCATTTATTTTAGTGCAACTACATAGCATGAATATAGAGAAAATGTGCTCAATAGGAAAGTATATGTAGAACCTAGACAGAATTGTATGCTATCGTGGGGAGGGAGGGGGGTAGTGGGGAGAAGGTGTGAGGGGGGGATAAAATCTTAATTTTAAAGAAGTGATTGTAGAACATTAAAAATAATAATAATAAATAAAAAATTAATAAAAATGTTTATTATTGCAGAAGAATAAAAATTATATAAATGAACATGATGATAGTAATTTCTGAAAACGGATAAAATATAGGAACACCTGAATCTATAGTGGAGAATACATATAAAAACAGGTAGGTAAAAGAAATGAGTTGCATCAGTTTTGTGTGTGTGTGTGTGTATGTGTGTGTGTGTGTTCGTGTGTGCGTGCATCATTTAACAATATTAAAAGGAATATAAGCATGGCAGTGATTGAACTGTGTATCCTTTGTTGTCAGGGATTGAAGATTGATAAATAATTTCATTCTATTAACAGAGCAGCCATACTGACAAAAGTGCAAAGATTATTTATGGTAGTCAAAGAAAATGGAGACGAAATGGATAATTACTGAAATTATTGGCCAGTTTGACTACTTTAAAATTGGCTCCATTTGCGCAATATGAGAAATCCTGATGAGGTGACCAGTGCAGACGAAGATAAAACAGTTAATTTTCCAGATACTTTGAAGAAAATAATCAAAGAAAGCAGATACACTTGTTATTAACATTTTAAGGATAGGTGAAATACACTTATACTAGAAGAAAATGATTTCCAGATATTTTATCTCAAAACTTCTATAAAAGAAAAAAAAAACCTTCACCCGTTTAAAATGTTTAAAGGTTATCTAACACTTTGAATGGGAAATAATGCAGAAACTTATTTTAATAAAAAGAAATGTTTGTTTATTGACTTTTAAATCTATGGTACTCTGAGAAGTTGCAATGATTAATCGGTTACACTTCTTTGAAAGTCAAATGAGAAAGCAGAGATGACTGAAGTAGTTTCAACATCTGCATTTCAACTTTCAAATTTTAGTCAAATAATTAAAAATATTACATGGTGATCGAAGAACAAAGTACAGAAACAACAAATAATTTCACTCAATAGAATAGATCAATAAATTGGGTACACACCAGTAATAGAAGAAAAGCTAAAAGCTAGAGAAAGAAGAAATTAAAAAATTCCTAATTGAATGCAACATGAGAAATCTTAAAATGACAAGAGATTAATACAACTGAAAGGAAGCAAAACATTGAGCAAATAATTTAAAATTATGGAGGAGTTGATGAGAAAGCAATAAAATAGAAAAAAAATGAATTGACTAATTTGATTAAAAAAGAAAGAAGAAAACCAAATTAGCAAAATAAAAGTTGAAAAAATTGCATTGACCATCAATTAATATGAAATTAGAGGAATCATTAGGAGCTATTTTGACCAATTATATGCCCATGTATCAATAGGTAAATATTTGCAAAAATATATACAAATTGTTGAGACTGACAGAAGAAGAAATAGAATATCTAAATAATTCTATCTTACAAAAAAAAAATGAACTAGTCATCAATGAGTTGCCTAAGAAAAATTGCCAGTACTATATGGATTCACATGTAAATTCTACCAAACATTTAAAGAAAAGAATAATGAGAATATCATATGAACTATTTTGAAATATAGTCAAAGAAAGAGTAATACTAATTCCTTTTTTTAAACACAAATAGGAGCTGTGACCTAAACGATGAACTGCCAAATCAGAGAGAGAAAATCATAGGGTAGTTTCCTTAATGAATTTTGATGCAAAACTTTTAAATAAAATTCTTGCAAAAAGGTTACAGCACTATAATCATAATAATCACACACTATGGGCAGGTGGGAATTCAGGGATGGTTCAATTTTAGGAAAGCTAACAGGAATTTGATCATATCCATAAAAAGCAATAGAAATCATATAATCTCAATAAATGCAGAACATGCTTTGGACAAAATACATCACATTTCTGTTAAAAGCACTAGAGAGGGCAGAGGCAAGTTGGAATTATAAAGGGAGGGAATCAACTGAACCAAAATCCTTCAAATACTTTAAAAAGTGACTCTAAGCAAATTACAGTACAGCAGAACCTACAAAAAGAGAAAAGCCAATTCCCAGCCCAAGACAACTTGGAGAGTCAGCAGAAAATGCCCGTTGCACGAGGGTGAGAGTGGAGTAATGTAGTTCACCACAGGCCACAACAACATAGCCCTGGTCCCAGCAAACCAGTCATGGTCCTTGGGAGTGACTGAATCAGGAGTGATAGTGGTTGCTTCCAGAACTCTCAGTCCACAGACAATAAGGTAGTTGAACAATTATTCAAAAGGAAATTAAAATAGTCCTATTTCTAGTATTGTGGCAAGACTTTGTTGCTTTATAGATACTCTAATCCCTGTTGAAATTATGGGTAATAGTCCCAGGATGAGGAGGAGCACTTGCATAGCAAAACTATGTAGCAGTAGTGGAGGGGGGACCCTTCTTATAGTTCCAGGGTAAAAATAATGCTTGTTTTCACTCATAGACCAGAATACATGTCAGGAGAGTAGTACACACCTCTCTTTAGATCACAGCACCCTAGAAGAATAGAAAACTTATAAATCATGTAAAAGTATCTCTGAAGGCAGCTACAGAAAACCCCTGAAGCTTGGGACAGTGTGCCCTCCTTACTAAAATCCCAGCCCTACTATAACAGAGAACTTCAATTCAACTAATAGGCTCAAAAAGTAGCAAACAAACAAACAAAAAATAACTCAAAGTGTTGAAAATTATCATGGTGACAGGGAATATCAAAGCACACACTCAGGAGAAAAATCACAAAGTAGAAGTTTCTATATAAAAAGCCTCCAAGAAAAATATGAATGTGTCTCAGGCCATGTAAGAAATTAAAAAGTATTTTGAAAATCAAATAGGAGAGGTAGATGAAAAATTGCAAGGAGAAATGAGAATGACAGAAGAAAATAATAATAATATAGCCAATAGCTTGGTAAAGGAGACAAAAAAAATATGGAGAAAATAATACCTTAAAAAACAGACTAGGTCAAATGTAAAAGAGGTTGAAAAAGGCTATGAGGAGAAGACGGTCTTAAAAAGCAGAATTGGTCAAATGGAAAAGAAGATCCAAACAATCGCTAAAGAAAGTGATTCCTTAAAAAAAGTGAGTTGAACAAATGGAAACTGACTTTATGAGAAATCAAGATATAGTAAAATAAAACCAAAGAACCAAAAAAATAGAAGAAAATGTGAAACAACTAATTGGAAAAAGCAAACAACCTCAGTAACTGATCCACGAGTGATAATTGAAAAAGTATATTGGATTTCCTGAAAGATGTGATAAAAAAAAGTTATCCTAAGCATAATATTTCAATAAATTTTCAAGAAAAACTGCCCTAATATTCTAGTATCAGACAATACAATAGAAATTTAAAGAATCCACTGATCACCTCCAAAAAGAGATACCAAAATTACCACTCCCAGGAATGTTATAGCTGAATTTCAGAGTTCCCAGTTCAAGGAGAAAATATTGCAAGCAGCCAGAAAGAAATGCTTAATTTATTATGGAACCACAGTCAGGATAACACAAGATTGAGCAATTTTTCCACTGAAGGACTGGCACGCTTGGAGTATGATATTTCAGAGGGTAATGCAACTATAATTACAACCAGGAATTACCTACCAGCAAATCTAAGTTTAACCCATTAGGGGAAGAGTGAATATTCAATGAGACAGTGGACTGTAAAGCATACCACTTTTTTTTTTAATTCTAATTTATTTATTTTTAGTTTTCAACATTCATTTCCACAAGATATTAAGTTACAAATTTTCTCCCCATTTCTCCCCTCTGCCCACCCCAAGACAGCATGCATTCTGATTACCGCTTACCCCAATCTGCCCTCCCCTCTATCACTCCCCTCCCTTCTCTTATCACCATCCCCTCTATTTTCTTGAAGGGTAAGATAGATTTCTATACCTGATTGCCTGTGTATCTTATTTCCCAGAAGCATGTAAAAACAATTATTAACATTTGATTTTAAAACTTTAAGTTCCAACTTTGCTCCCTTCCTCCTTCCCCAGTCATCCCCAGTGAGAAGGCAAGTAATTTGATATGTGTTAAACATGTGTACTTATGTAAAAGACTCCCATAAAAGTCATGTTGTGAAAGAGTAATGATATTTCCTTCCATCCTATCCTGCTCCCCCCACACCTCACTTATCCCCTTCTCCCCTACTTTCCTGTAGTATAAGATAGATTTTCATACCAAATTGAGTGTGTAATTTTATTCCCTCTTTAAGCCAAATGTGATGAGAGTAAGCTTCACTTTTTCTCTCACCTCCCACTTTTTCCCCTCCATTGAAAAAGCGTTTTCTTACTTCTTTTATGTGAGAGATATGTTACCCCATTTTATTTTTCCCTTTCCCCTCTCGATATATTCCTCCCTCAACAATTATTTTTATTTTTTAGATATTATCCCTTCCTATTCAGTTCACCCTGTGCCCTCTACCTATCTACCTATCTATCTATCTATCTATCTATCTATCTATCTATCTATCTATCAAATCCCTCCAGCGACCCTAATAATGAGAAAAGTCTCAAGAGTTATAAATCCTATCTTTACACGGAGGAATGTAAACAGTTCAACTTCAGTGAGTCCCCTATGATTTCTCTTTTCTGTTTACCTTCTCATGGTCCTCTTGATTCTTGTCATTTAAAATCAAATTTTCTATTATCTCTGTTCTTCTCATCAACAGTGCTTGAAAGTCCTCTATTTCACTAAATGATCGTTTTTCTCCTGAAGTATTACACTGAGTTTTTCTGGGTAGGTGATTCTTGGTTTTAATCCCAGTTTGTTTGACTTCTGGAATATTGTATTGCAAGCCCTTTGATCTCTTAATGTAGAAGCTGCTAGAACTTGTGTTATCCTGATTATATTTTCACAACACTTTAATTCTTTCTTTCTGATTGCTTGCAATATTTTCTCCTTGACCTAGGAACTCTGGAATTTGGCTACAATATTCCTAGTAGTTTTCCTTTTGGGATTTCTTTCAGGAAACGATAGGTGGAGTCTTTCAAAATTTATTTTACCCTCTGGTTCTAGAAAATCAGGGCAGTTTTCCTTTATAATTTCTTGAAAGATGCTCTGCAGGCTCTTTGACCATGGTTTTTAGGTAGCCCCATAATTTTTAAACTATTTCTCCTCAACTTAATTTCCATGTTAGTTGTTTTTCCAATGAGATATTTCACATTGTTTGCTATTTTTTTCAATATAAAAAATTTAAACCTGATTAATCCTAATCATTAAGGAATTATTTTCTTCAGTGAATATTTGGACCTCCTTTTCCATCTGGTCAATTCTGCTTTTTAGGGGACTTTTATCCTCTTTGACTTTTTGGATCTCTTTTGTTGTTTGGATTAGTCTATTTTTCATAGTGTTATTTTCTTCAGCATTTTTTGAGTCTCCTTTAGCAAGTAGTTGACACATTTTTCATAATTTTCTTGCACCATTCTCTTCCCAATTTTTTCTTTACTTCTCTTACTTGATTATCGAAATCCTTTTTCATGTCTTCTCTGGTGTCACATCAAGTCATATTTTCCTTGGAGGCTTTTTATGGAGGAGTTTTGACTTTGTTTTCTTCTCTTTGCATCTTCTGAACTTTCTTGTGATCAAAATAAGATTCTATAGTCTGACTTTTTTTCTGTTTCTTTGCTCATTTACTATGGCATTTACTTGACTTTTGAGCTCTTTGTCAATGTAGATTTCTGCTTCCAGTAGGAATGGGTGTGTACTGTCAGCTGCTGGACTCCCCCACAATCTGTGGGCCTAGAGTTCCAGAAACAGTCGTTGTCTCTACCCCTGCTGCTGCTGTGGCTGCTCTGTGTTCCTCCACCCCCTCCCCCCTCTGCAGGCCTGGGGCTGGGACTGGACCACTCCACTCTCCCACACTGGTGCCAGAGACTTTTTTCACTAACCTTCCAATTTGTCCTCGGCGTTTTGAGGTAATAAACTCTGGAAACCACTATAAGTGTGAGGGATTCAGTCCTCTCGAGGCTACTCAGGTCCTGTCTCTGCTGGCCTGGCCCAGGCAGTATTGTGCCCTTTTCCCAGTGTGGCATGATAGACACTTCCTGGTGACCTTCTGGGCTATCTTTGGCTGGAGATTTGCTTAGTGCCATCATTCTGTGAGTTCTGCAGATCCAGAATTCATTTAGAGCCATTTTTTACAGGTATTTGTCTGGGTTTGGGGGAAGCTCTCTAGAAAGTACTTGCTATTGCTCCACCATCTTGACTCCAACGACATTGACTCCAAGCATTCTTGATGAAAAATCCTGTGTTGAATAGAAAATTTGACATCCTAATACAAGACAAAAGAGAAGTATAAAATGGTAAACAAGAAAGAGAAATCATAAATAACAATTCTGAGGCACCACAACACACCTATCAGATTGGTTAATTTGAATGAAAAGGAAAAAAAATGACAAACATTGGAGGGGATGTGGAAAAATAGGGACATTAATGCATTGCTGTGAGCTGATCCAAACATTTCTCTTCAACAATTTAAAACTATTTCCAAAGGATTATAAACTTAGCATTCCCTTTGACTGAACAACACCACTACTAGGTCTGTACTTTAAAGCAAAAAATGGAAAAGCACATATATACACAAAAAATATTTATAACTGCTTTTTTGTGTGGCAATAAGTAACTGGAAATTAAGGAGACATTCACCAATTGGAAAATGGTTGCACAAACTCTGGTAAAAGATTGAATACTGTTTTGATATATGAAATAACTAATAAGATGGTTTCAGAAAACTGCAGAGACTTAGATGAACTGATGGAAAGTAAAGTGACCTGAATCAGGAAAATATTGTAAACAGTTACAGCAATATTGTGTGAGGAGTTAGCTAGATGGTGATTTGGACAGAGTACCTGTCCTGAACTGGGAGCACCTGAGTACAAATCTGTTCTCAGACATTACTAGTAGTGTGACACTTGGTAAGAAACTTAACCCTTTTTGCTTTAATTTTCGTTTATGTAAAATGAGCTGGAGAAGAAAATGGTAAAACACTTTAAAACCTTTGCTAAATAAAAAACCAAAAGGAGTAATGAAGAGTTGCACGTGGTCAACTGAATAAACAACAATACAGTCCTGTATGTTCATCAAATATAAATGACTAAGTTATTCTGAGCAATAAAATAATTTAAGACAATTCTCTAGAACTTATGATAAGAAAAAGCCTAATTACTTTCACAAAAATAACTGATGGAGTTTGAATGAAGATTGAAGCATACATAAAAATTCTTGACTGAGAGTTGAGCATTCTCTTTTACAACATGGCTGATATGGAAATGTTTTCTGTAAAATCTGTGTCAAATTTTTTACTCATGTATAACATATCTGATCCCTTTCTGTCTCAGGGAGGGGAAAGGAAAGGAACAGAATTTGATATTCAAAACTTAAAAGAACCTATATGTTAAAAATTAACATTTAATTAGAGGAAAATAAAATACAAAAGAAAAAATTTAAAACAGTATATGATGCATCATTGTCAGAAAATAGCTATACTAAAAATAATTTTATTTTAAAGAAAGGGAGGGAAACGAAAACAAAACTCCAATAATAAAAAAACAACTTTACATGTAAGTGAGAAAAATAAAATAAATATAATGTGAAAATTAAAATAAATTATTGCAATGACAAAAATATATTTAAAACATTACTGATTTTAGACAATTCCCTGGGTTATCTAACTGCATTTGCTTCATCATGTAAAATGTGGGTGTGCAAAATTTTCCCACATCTCTCCAATATTTGTCATCTTCCAGTTTTTTGATACTACTCAATTTGATAGGTGTGATGTGATACCTCAGAGTTGTTTTAATTTACATCTCTCTAATTAGTAGTGAGTTAGAGCATTATTCTCATGACTATAGATGGTTTTAATTTCTTCTTTCCTAAACTTCCTGTTCATATCCTAGGACCATTTATCAATTGGGAAATAGCACATATTCTCATAAATTTCACTCAGTTCTCTATGCATTTTAGAAATGAGTCCTTTATCAGAGATACTGGCTGTAAATATTTTTCCAACTTTTCTGCTTCATTTCTAATTTTGGTTGCATTGGCTTTATTTGTGCAAAAACTTTTAGATTTAATTGAATCAAAATAATTAATTTTGTATTTTATAGTGTTCTCTATATCTTGTTTGGCCACAAATTCTTCCCTTCTCCTTAAATCTAACAGTAACCTCTTCCTCGCTTTCCTACTTTGTGTATACTATCAGCTTTTATATCTAAATCATCTACCCATTTTGAATTTCTCTCAGTGTAGGATGTAAGATATTTTTCTATGCCTAGATTTTGCATACTATTTTTCAGTTTTCCCAAGTTTTGTTAAATGGTGAGTTCTTATCCCAGAAGCTCGTCCTTGGATTTATCAAACACTAGATTACTACAGTAATTGACTATTTTTTTGCTATGTATCTAACCTAATCTACAACTCTATTTCTTAGCCAGTACCAAGTAGTTTTGATAATTGCTGCTTTATAATACAATTAAATATCTGATATTCCTAAGCTACCTTCCCTAGCATTTATTTTCATTAATTTCATTGATATTCTGAACCTTTTGTCCTTCTAGATGAATGTTGTCGCTATTTTTTCTAGCTCTACAAAGTAAGTTTTGGCAATTTGATTGGGATAGCATTGGTATTGATGGGATTCTGATAAAGCTACCCCCAACTCCAATATTCTAACTTCCATCAGGCTAACTGCACCTGTCTAGTCACATCCCCCCCCCCCCACATACTCAATATCCTAACTTCTTAATATATTCTTTACTGTTCAGTAGAAAAAAGGTGTTTCCATGAACTCATATTTCTCACTGAGCAGTAAGTGTGTCCATGTGATAGGATTCTAGTCATTGCCTCTACCTAAGCACTGCCCCCAAGACCATTCCTCATATTTCCCACAGAAACAATCAGCTTTGTCCATGCATTCAATCACAACCACATCCATCTAGTCCCAGGCAGGACCACAATAGTCAATCACTCAAAGATCATCACCACCAGGATGCCCAAGCATGGTGTGGTTTCCTAAGTAGGCACATACACAGTGATAGTAAAGAACTGAGACAGAACTTATGACATAGGGAGGCTTTTAATAATATCATTGTAATGCATATGTTCCCTCCCCTCAATTTTTTTCTGTATGCATTGTGGGTAATCACATGCACAGTTTCACTAAGACCAGGACTCTTCCCCTATTACCTAATTCTTTTACAACCCCCTCCTGCCTTTTCAATATTCAATTTCTATTATGTAATTGCATGTTTAGCTTATAAATATCTACCTTACTCTTTCTGAAGTTGTTGGTTCCTCTTGGAACTTAGCCCGCTTCATGAGAGGTGTCAATCTCAGTAAATGCCTACATTTAGATTAGAGGGGATCAGACTGAATTGTTTGAAATTGTTCCACCACAACGTATCATGAAACTCCAACAGGTTTTGGTGTCCTGGAGTTTAAATCACAACAGTTTGGTATTTTCTAATGTTTTATTTAAAGCTTTCACATCTATATTCTTTATGGAACTTGTCCTACAACATTCTTTTTCTGTCTTGACTCTTCCTAGTAAAGGTATCAGCACCATGTGTGCATCATAAAAACAATGGACTCTTGGGGGCAGTTCCAAGATGGCAGAGTGAAAGAAGGGACTTGCTTGAGCTCTCCTCTAAAGCCCTTTTAATACCATTAAAAAGTGACTCTGAATGAGTTCTGGAGGGGCAGACCTCATAAAGAGACAGAGTTTAGCAGATTTCCAAGGCAAGACAACCTGGAAGTTGACAGAGTGTATTGTTCCAAGCTGAGAGAGGAAGGCAGTCTAGAGAAGGCCTCAGCAGAGCAGAGCCATACCCAACCAAGCTAGAGGAGCACTCTGGGAAATTAATCACTGGAAGCATTTATGCTTTCCTGACTTGCCAGAGACAACTTCAAAAGTTAGTGGGAGCAGTCTGTGGGAGCTGGACAAGAGAGAAGCACAGTCCAATGTAGGTTTTACCAGTTCACCTTCAATCCCAGTGAACCAGGAACAGGAGTTGGGGTGACTGAATCAGCAACAGGGGCAACAGCACATGACACCTACACAAATATTGGCCATGTATTAGGGAATAAAAAGCTAACAGTCCAATGAAGAAAGGTAGAAATGTTAAATACATTCTTCTTCAGATCATGATGCAATAAAATTACATGCAATAAAGGGCCATGAAATGGTAGACTAAAAGTTAATTTGAAACTAAATAATCTAACCTTAAAAGATGAGAGGGTCAAATAACAAATAATAGAAACAATCAAAAGCTAACTTCATCTAAGAGAATTACAGTAATGACACAATATACTGAAACTTATGAGACACAGGAAAACCAGTGTTTAGGAAAGTTTTATACCTCTAAATGCTTATGTAAGTAAAATAGAGAAAAGGGAGATCAATGAATTGGGAACACAACTAAAAAAGCAAGAAAAAGAAAAAATTAAAAAATTCCAATTAAATAACAAATTAACAATTCTGAATAACAAAATAAAGCATAATAAAATTGAAATGAAGAAAACTATTGAACTAATAAATAAAACTTAGAGCCGGTCTTATGGGAAAAAAAGATAAATCTGCGGCTTATTTTTTTTTAAAGAAAGAAGAAAAACAAATTACTAGTACCAAAAATGAGAAGTGAGAATTTGACTCCAGTGAAGAGGAAATTAAAGCAATGTTTAGGAGCTGTTTTGCCTAGCTTTATGCCAATAGATTTGACAGCCTTAGCAAAATATATGAATACTTACAAAATATAAATTGCCCAGATTAACAGAAGAGGAAATAAAATATTTAAATAACCCTATTTCAGGAAAAGAAATTGAAGAAGCCATCAATCAACTCCCTAGGGAGAAAACGCTCCAGTGTCAAATGTATTTAAAAGTGAATTCTATCAAACATTTAAAAAAGAGTTCACTTCAAAACTATACAGACTAATTTAGAAAAATGGAGAAGATGGAGTACTACCAAATTCTTTTTATGATGAAAATATGGTTCTGGTACTTAAACTGGGAAAAACCCAAATGGAGATAGCAAGTTATTGACTAATTTCCGTAAAGAATATGGAAGTAAAAAAAAGAAAAAAATAGATACGCAAAAAGATTACAGCAACTTATCACAAGAATAATATATTATGATCATGTAGGATTTATACCAGGAAGGTAGGGCTGGTTCAGTATTAGGAAAACCATCAATCTAATTGATCATTTCAAAAACAAGCTAACAGAAGCTTTTTGATTATTTGATAGCACCCATTCCTATTAAAAAACAGTAGATCACATAGGAGTAAAAAGAGCCTTCCTTAAAAGGATAAGTAGCATCTACCTAATACTATCAGCAAGAATTATGTGTAAAAGAGATCAATTAGAAACATTTGCAAGAAATCAAGGGTGAAATAATGATGTCCATTATCACCAGCATTATCCAATATAGTACTAGAAATGTTAGCTTTAGCAGTAAGAGAAGGAAAAAGAAACAGAAGAAGTTAAAACAGGTAAAGAAGAAGCAAGCTGTCATTCTTTGCAAATAATATGATGATATACTTTGTGATTCCTAGAGAATCAAGTAAAAACTACTTGAAATATTAACTTTAGCAAAATATAAACTATATAAATACATATAATTATTAATTATTATAATATATTATATTGATTATATAATTTAACTATATACAAATAAAATGTAAATTATGAGTTACATACATGTAAAAAAATAAATACATATAAGTCATCAGCATTTCTCTGCATTACTAACAAAACCCAATAACAAGAGACAGAAAGAGAAATTCCTTTTGAAATTGTGGTAGATATTATAAAATATTTGAGAACTTACCTGCCAAAACAAACCAATGACGTATATTAATAACACTACAAAATGTTTTTCACTCAAATAAAGTCAGACCTGTATAATTGGAAAAAAATCAGTTGCTAATGGGTGGGTTGAGCTGATACAATAAAAATGAAAATTCTCCCTGGACTAATTTAGTTATTCAATCCTACACCAATCAAACTACTAAAATTATTTTTTTAGAGGTAGAAAAAAAAAGAGATTCATCTGAAAGAAGAAAAAGTCCATTATATCAAGGAAATTAATGAAAAGAAATGCTGGGAAGGTGGTCTAGCCATACCAGACCCTTAACTGTATTGTAAAGCAGCAATCATCAAAACTTCTTGGTACTGGCTAAGAAATAGTGATGAATCAGTGGAATAGGTTAGGTACAGAAAACAGTGTTCAATGACTATAGTAATCTATCATTTGGGAAACCCAAACACTCCATGTACAGGCATAAGAAGTCACTACTTGGGGGGCAGAGTCAAGATGGTGGAGTAGAAAGATGCATGTATACGAGCTCCGAACCCACAGCCCATAGATTTAATGTAAGAAGAGCTCCCCAGAAGTTCTGGATCACTGCAGGGGGTGCAGAAACATAGTGGAAGAGATTTCCGATCCAGAGAGCCCTGGAGAGCCGTCCCCAGGGTCCATCACGCCCCAGAAAGCAGACCCCACCCCAGCGCTGCCCTGGCCGTGTCCCCAGAGAAGCTGATCCGATCAGGCTTCAGGGACGGAGGCTCCGGTGGCCAGGAAGGTCCCTCCGCCCACAGAAGCTACAGGTCAGTGAGAGAGACAGGTGCGCTGGCCCAGAGGGGAGCAGGGTGTCTCCATGACTCAGGCCCCCTCCGGAGGAAGCGGTGGAGGCAGAGGCAGGGGCAAGAAGCGGCAGAGGCAGAGGTGGGGGTGGGCAGCATGGACGTGGCGGCCCAGGACTCCCCCAGCAGCAAGCAGGACCTTAATTACTGAAAATCTCTGCATAAACCACCTGAAGGAACTGAGCCTGGGAGCCGGCCCTGCCCCATCCACTCCATTACTGAAGGTCTCTGCATAAAGCCCCTGAAGGAACTGAGCCTGGGAGGCGGCCCTGCCCCCACCCCAGCACCAGAACTAAAGTTCACATTGAATAGCAGCGGTGCCTGCCAAGGAAAGCCCATTTGAATCTCAGACCCCAAGCACTAGCTGGGCGGATCTAGGCGGGGGTGGACAGGAATCTCAGAAGTCAAGTAACTGGCTGGGAAAATGCCTAGAAAAGGGAAGAAAAATAAGACTATAGAGAGTTTTTTTTTGAACAGATGCAAATGACCCTGATTTTCGGATCTGACGAAGGCAAGGACATATTCTTGCCATCAGGGAAAGACGTGGAGGGCGGGACCTCGGTACCCCAGACATCCCAGGGAGATGTCGGGTTGGCTCAGGCCTTGGAAGAGTTCAAAAAGGATTTTAAAAAGCAAGTTAGACAGGTGGAGGAAAACTGGGAAGAGAAATGAGAGAGATGCAAGAAAAGTATGAAAAACAGGTCAATACCTTGGTAAAGGAGACCCAAAAAAATGCTGAAGAAAATAACACCTTGAAAAATAGGCTCACTCAATTGGCAAAAGAAGTTCAAAAAGCCAATGAGGAGAAGAATGCTTTCAAAAGCAGAATTAGCCAAATGGAAAAAGTGGTTCAAAAGCTCACTGAAGATAATAGTTCTCTCAAAATTAGAATGGAAAGTCTAATGACTTTACAAGAAACCAAGAAATCACCAAACAAAACCAAAAGAATGAAAAAATGGAAGAGAATGTGAAATATCTCATGGGAAAAACAACTGTCCTGGAAAATAGATCCAGGAGAGAAAATTTAAAAATTATGGGACTACCTGAAAGTCATGATCAAAAAAAAAGAGCTTAGATATCATCTTTGATGAAATTATTGAGGAAAACTGCCCTGACATTCTACAACAAGAGGGCAAAATAGTATTTAAAGAATCCATCAATCACCACCTGAAAGAGATCCAAAAAGAGAAACTCGTAGGAACACTGTGGCCAAATTCCACAACTCCCAGGTCAAGGAGAAAATCTTACAAGCAGCTAGAAAGAAACAATTCCAGTATTGTGGAAATAAAATCAAGATAACTCAAGATCTAGCAGCTTCTATATTAAGGGATCGAAGGGCGTGGAATAGGATATTCCAGAAGTGAAAGGAACTAGGACTCAAACCAAGAATCACCTACCCAGCAAAACTAAGTATAATACTTCAGCGGAAAATATGGTCTTTCAATGAAACAGAGGACTTTCAAGCATTCTTTATGAAAATACCAGAGGTGAAAAGAAAATTTGACTTTCAAACACAAGAATGAGAAGAAGCATGAAAAAGTAAGCAGCAAAGAGAAGTCTTAAGGGACTTACCATAAGGGAACTGTTTACATTGCTACATGGAAAGACAATATTTGTAACTCTTAAAACTTTTCAGTATCTGAGTAGTTGGTGGTACCACACACACACATGTACAGGCATGCACGCACACACACATAAACACATGCACACACATACAGAGACAGAGAGCTCAGAGTGGATTGAATAGGATGGGACCATATCTTAAAAGAAATTAAGGTAAATGGTGAGAGAGAAATGTAGTGGGAGGGAAGAGGTTGAAATGGAATGGGGTAATTATATGTCATTTAAGAGGCAAGTAGGAGACTTCTTAGTGGAGGGAAAAAGAGGAGAGCTGAGAAAAAAAAAAAAACAAGAAGTTTACCCTCATCATATTTGACTAAAGGAAGAAATAAAATGCACACTCATTTTGGTATGAAAATCTATCTTACAATACAGAAAAGTGGGGGAGAAGGAGATAAGCAAGGGGGGGGATGATGGAAGGGAGGGCAAAGGGAGGAGGGAGCAATTTGAAGTCAACACTCGGGGAGGGACAGCATCAAAAGACAGAAGAGAAACAATGAGGAGCAGGATAGGATGGAGGGTAATTCAGTTAGTCTTACACAACACGTCTATCATGGAAGTCATTTGCAAAACTACACAGATATGGCCTATATTGAATTGCCTGTCTTCCCAAAGGGAATGGGTGGGGAGGGAGTGATGGGGAGAATTTGGAACTCAAAGTTTTAGGAACAACTGTTTAGTATTGTTTTTTCTACTAGGAAAGAAGACATACAGTTAATGAGGAATGGAAAGTCATCTGGCCCTACAGGAGAAAAGAGAAGATGGGGACAAGAGAAGGGAGGGATGACAGAAGAGAGGGCAGATTGGAGATAGGGAAAATTAGATTGCTTGGGGTATTGGGGTGGGGGGAGGGGACAAAAGGGGAGAAAATTTGGAACCCAAAATTTTGTGAAAACGAATGTAAAAAGTCAAATAAATAAATAAATATTAAAAAACCAAAAGGAAGTCACTACTTAACAAAAACTGCTGGGAAAACTGAAAAATTGTATGGCAGATACTAGGCACAGATAAAGACAGTAAGACATAATATATAGGCTATCCATGTTCAATAACATAAAACATTTTCCTAGTTGTCATTTTGCACAAGAAGATTTGAATCAAAGATAAAGAACGAATGAAAGACAATGAAAGTAGTATTTTTCAGTCTATTCATCAGGTCTATTTTATAGAAAAATTAATCCTTTAATCAATTGAAAAGGACACTAATTAGACAGTTTTTAGGGATGATAAAATAATAGTAACAAATATTTTGTACCCATTTCAAGGACTTCTTTTTAAAAGAGATTGCGAGAACATTGTTAGTAATCTCTTTAAAATTATCAGGATGCAAAATTTCTCCCTGTGTACAGGAATTGAAACTACCAAGAAAAAGAATTATCTTTCAGAATTTTTTAATAAGATTTCTTTCCCCAGGTAAGCAGAGATCATTGTAAAAGTAGTACAGTCAAAAGTACACACATGCATATACATGTATGCATATTTATAGATATTAGATATATGTGTGTATATTTGTGTATGTCATTTCATTTTAAAAAAAGGAGGAGAATGAAAAGGAAAAGGAGGAGAAGGTAAATGATTGAGAAAATCATTCTAATGATTTTTAATTTTCCCATGAGATCGTCCTCTTGGTTTAATGTTCCTAATGAAATATCCACTCCAAATCAATTCTTTTAAATTTATATACTCCTAAAATTTCAAAATCACAGCTATATCTGAATACCTTCGATTTGTTTTAGGTTTTCACACTGTTATAAAAATTGAATTCTCTCTACATAAAGAGGCCAACATTTTTTTTCTTTACTGCCTGCTAATAAACAATTCCTGCTCTAAGTATTCTTGGAATACTATATTTACATCAAATCTTGATGGTTTTTAGATGACCCCAGGGGCATGGTGAAGTTACCTTGGCTTATCTAAATCCTTCTGCCTATATAATACCATTCTATTTCCCTGTTTCTTTGAGTACTTGATCCAAGGTCTGTAATTGAGTGTAAAGAGTCATCTTTTTGCTTAGCTTACATGAGGTGGATTAAGCTGGTTGAGAGAACTGTTCTATCCCACACTTATAAGGAAAGAAGATCAAAAGAACTGAGTAGGTTTATCATTTCACATCTATGGGCTATCGCTAATGTCTATTTTCTCTTCTGCGTCTAACATTCTGAGAGCATAAGCTAACAAATTTAGGGGTATGCACCAGGCATTTAGACTTACTTGGGAATTGTTTTTATTCCTCTTAAAAAGATGAGATTAGATATATTCATACACTGCAGGAAGAGTCATGTATATCAAAGATTTCAAATAAAGGTTCACTGATCTGTAAGTGCATCATATTGATCTGGGAAATCCCATGATCAATCCTTCTTCAACCTGTGACATTTTGTTATTTTAAAAGAAAGGCATTTTGGTTGAAACTATTTTTAATTCCTTTGAGAAAAGTTCCCCAAGCTTTGTTAGTTTAAGTAATATTCTTTTAATTATCAGATACTATTACTGAAGCATCAATTCAATTACAGAATTGCTTGCCCATATTTTATACAATGTTTCTGAAATTCTGGTTGAGCGATTTAAAAATAATTTAGCCACAAGAAAATGCAAAAATTAAGGGGTGATTTAAAACCCCACCAGTCTTATTATATTTGAAAAAAAAAGTTGGGAAATGAGGGAAGAGGGAAGACTAAAACAGCATAATGTCCAGAGTTGTAGCATTGTTCAGGTTTTAGGGCAGGAAGGAGCAAGTGTAGGAGAGAGGAATAAAAAACATACTTATTTTACAGTTTTTCTCAGAAAAGTCTCTGTGTACATCCTTGAATCTATGATAGCTTCAGAAGCTTTCTAAATAAGTTTGAACCCTCCTATTCCTTGTGTGAAAAGAAGTAGGATTGCTGATACTCTTGTTCTCAGCATGTCTTGATTGGCAAATCAATTCAAAATATATATATATAGTATCTAATATTACCCATTTTTCTGGCTTCAACTTTTATTTCCATTTAGAAGGAGAGGGCTTACTAAATAAACAAATGGTCCTTGGAAAGGGTATTAAATTAACGCAGGATGCCACAGCCATATTCCATAATTTTTCCAATATCTCCAATAACATTTTCCATTCACAGCTAATTAAAACAAACCATAAAAACTCAATTATTGTCAAAGGCAATACTATCCTGATACCAAAGGGGTGATATGTGTGTATACATGTATATATCCCATCGAGTTCTCCCTAGACTTTAGGAATACGTTCAGTTTGATTTGTTTACAAACTCTTTACAAAAATACCTTTGTGTGAATGATACAACTACTGAGAAACTTTCCAATGAAATATATAATTGCCAAACTTTTAGAGCTGGAGGTATTGCAAGGTAGTTTGTCTCATTCAAATTGTTTAAATTTCCTTAAGTAAAAGTGACTGTTTGCAGAGACTGCTCAGCACACACCATATTTTATTTTTTTACACCAGTTCCTTTCTAAAGCCTTCCATGTCTAGTCTTATTCATGTCATCATGCTAGCAAGTCATGAATAAATTTGCAAATCACTTTTTCAATCACCAATTTACTGATGCTTGTTCTAGATTTCTTCCCATATTGGTGTATATTGGGTTTCCAAAATGAGGTTTAAAGATACCTTAAGCTTTATTTCATAGTACTTAACTATAATACACTGCATAATAGAAATAAACATGCTTCTTTGTAGGTAAAACCCAATACTATTCATTATTATCCAATAAGAAACAGAATCAGTTGGGGGAGTAGGCTAACTCTTCCTTATCATTTTCTTATATTTAAACTATGTAATTTATCAGAATATTGTGCACTCAGGCAAACGACAAAATTTTAACTGAAAGTTTTGAAAATGAAATTGTTTAGTATGATTTTTGCGTATGTTGGAAGCAAAGTTTTCCAAAATTTTTCTTCAATGCATTTTTTCATAATGTCCTATGGGTAAGATACTGTGTGGGGTCAATTTTTTTTCAGGAAAAATATACATTTTTCTCTTACCTTAACATTTATGGAAGGAGAAGATGAGTAAGCTATAATTGATCTTTGAGCTCAGAAAGCACATAGAGATCTTGAACTACTCTCTTAAAAATCAAAGAGATATAAGCAATGCTCAGAGTAAAAATATGAGTCTTATCATTTTTTACCAAAATTGCAGTGGCAAATCAATATTTCTTACCCTAAATCACATGAGATAACACATATGCCATTTATAAAACAGTTAATCATACACACACACACATATGCATCTACAGAGGGAGAAAGAGAGATGATAGATGTAAATATATAGAAGATATAGACATGCACATGTACACTAAAACGACCAAGTAAATCTATTGTTATTACACACAAAAGTGATATCAATGCTGGATCTGATGGTCAACTATATAAATATTGCAATACTTGTGGAACTTGTTTATTTTCTGTGAAACTTGGGAACTCTACCAAAATCATCAAAATTATACTGATAATTTTATCAAGCTTTGGGAATAAGAAATGTTTTTAAGTCATAAATTAGTTTAAACTTCTTCTGATGATGTTTAGTACTGATACCTATGGTTATTCATAGCATTTATATGGAACAAGCATCAATGTCCATTATGGGTATCAGATTTTAAAATAAAGCATAATAATTAGGTTGTCACTTAAATGGCTGCATTGTTAATGAGAGTTAAAGATCTTCCACACCCATTAATGAGCTTGTTCATTAAGGGAAACTTTATTAAGGGAGGCCCACACCTAATATTATATTTTTAATACGGCACTGATTCTCAAGGATTGTGATGCTCTCTGGCTCTGA
This sequence comes from Bettongia penicillata ogilbyi, assembly GCA_023548195.1. Classification (NCBI taxonomy): domain Eukaryota; kingdom Metazoa; phylum Chordata; class Mammalia; order Diprotodontia; family Potoroidae; genus Bettongia; species Bettongia penicillata. The sequence goes on from JAJHZJ010000562.1 coordinate 682,054, forward strand.
AAAGTGTGTAAATACCCTAAGGTGGGGTTTTTCTTTGGAGTTTGCTCATCAAAAGTGTTTGTTTGGCCAGAAAGACTCTGAACAGATGCTCAGGAGCACACCCCACCCAGATTTGAAAACCCAAGTGTATATACTTCTCTTTCTATTAATTAGGTATGTATTGTCAGACACTTATCTGTCTCTTGATCTGTGATGTATGTATTCTTAAGGTCATACAGTTGGAAACTCTGTTGGTTGATCTTTTTTTCTCTCTTTGTATTTTCTCTGAAGTTCAGGGTGCTGACTTTTCCCCCTTTACTAAGTGAATGATATATGTGCTTGATTAAAGTGATTGTTGACCCCTCAAAAGTTGCCTTTCCTTTTACAAAAGCAAATCTAAGAATCTGTAAAGCAGGCCCTCCTGTATATGTCAGGATGGCTGCTTTTATGTTATGTCATAGTCTCTGCAGGATTGGCAAACCAAAAGGAAGTTATGGGGGCTGAGATAATTGTTTGCTTTTCCCAATTGTTTCCCACGGTTCTGTGGAGGCCTGAGATGTGAGGATGGCCAGAGACAGTGCTTGAGTAGATTAACTCAGCTCCCGACTTTGTCAGAGTGGTGGACTCCTTGAAAGTGTATTGTATTCAGAATTCAGACCAGAGCAGAGAGATCTTAGAATGGAGCCCTGAAGCAGAGGCAGAAAACTGCAAGTGTGCTGACCTTAGAGAGGTGAGCCATGGAATAGAAGTGGATAGCTGTCTATACATAAACCCAGGTGGGAGCTTGGAGCAGCTGACTTCTGCTGGAGAAAGAGAAACCCTGGAACTCAGAATTCAGACCTGGGGCAAAATGGGGACTGTTCAGCAAGGCACTGAATGGGATTTTGTGCAGCGTTCTCCTTGGACAGTTTGGAACCCAGGGGTTGCCCATGGTGGGTGGGTATAAGTACCATGTACCCCCAAGGATCACACCCTGATGGCTTTGTTTCCCAGTCACCCCTCAGGACTTGAAAGTGGGGATTGGAACATTGTTAAGTTTGGAACTTGTCTCACTAGTGCCTGCAGCTGAAAGTGCCTGCAAGGACAGTGTGGGTAGAAGTACACACCTCCAAGAGGAATTTATTTGGACATTTTGTTTTGAATTGTGAAGGAGGAAGTGGTTCTTCACTTCCTGAAAAGTGACCCCCGTAGATTTATGTCATTTTATGCTTTCTGCAAATGTAAATTTCATGATATGTTTACTTTGTGGGAACTATGTTGTACTTACTTAAGAAATATTAATGCCTATGTAGATACAAGTTGCCAATATAATTCATATCAAAGTTATTAGGTCCAAATCCAATGTTAGTCAGATTAAAGATCTTCTCCAACCATCAATGGACTTGCCCATTAAGGAACACTTGAGTAGGTGAAACCCACATTTTTTAAAAAAAATTTGTAATTAGGCACTTTTTCTCAAGGGTTTTGAAGCCCTCTGGCTCTGAAAATTGTATTAAAACTTGGAGTTGAGGTTTAACTGTGGGTTTACTCATTATAAGTGCTTGCTTGTCCAGAGAGACTCTGGGCAACTGCTAAGAAGAACCCCACTCCTCCCACTTTGAAAACTCAGATATTAGTGCTTCTCTCTTTGGTAACTATGTGTGTATAGTCAGACAGCTATCTGTCTGTTGGTCTGTGATATATGTATGCCTTGTAGTCATACTGTTGGAATCTGTGTCTGTTGATCTCTCTGAAGTTCAGAGTGCTGACTTTTTCCCCTGAACTAAGTGAATGACATATGTGCTTGACAAAAGTGATTGTTGAGCCCTCAAAAGTTGTCTTTCCTTTTAGAAAAGCAGATCTAAGCACCTGTACAGTAGGCCTTCCTGTTTATGTCAGAGTTCTCACTTTTACAATGGTTAGTATAATCTAATGCTTACTCAAGTAAGTGGGGCTTGGGGTGGGGGGTTGGGGAAAGCTGAATGGAAGAGAAAAGCAAAAGTGACAGAAGAGAACAAAAAATATAGATAATTCTTTAGGAGCCACTTAGCAATTAGATGAACTCCAAGTTCAATATTTAGCTCAAAATCTTTCTCTCTTTTTATATCCCTGCACATTTTTTTCTTTTTTTAATGTTGATTTGCAAATTATCTTTCCTCTTCTAGCCCCTCTACCCACTGAGAAGACAAGTGATGGGATATCAATTATACATGTGAAATCACAAAAACAGCAACGACAAAATATATGCTCATATTGGGTGTGTTGCAAAATATGCAAGAAAAAGTAAGTGAGAAAATTACACTTCAATTTGCATTCAGAGTTCATCAGTTCTCTCTCTGCAGATACTACAACATTTTTAATCGTAAGTCATTCAGAATTGTCTATGATCATTATATTCATCAGATTACCTAAGTCTTTCCCAGTTGATTTTTATAATGTTGCTGTATACAACCAATTTCTGATCCTGCTCACTTCTCTTAGCATAAGCTTACAAAAGTCATTCCAGGTTTTTCTGAAACCAAAGCCTTTGACAGTTGTACTCCACCACAATCATATAACTTTTTCAGTAAATCCCCAGCTGATTAAAATCCCCTAAATTTCCAATTTTTCCCATGACAGAGAGAGCTCATAAAAATGTTGTAACTATAAATCTTCTTTCTTATATTTTTGATCTCCTTGGGATACAGACTAAGTAGTGATATTATTGAGTCAAAATGTGTTCATAGTTTTATATGTCTTTGACCAAAGTTCCTAATTGTTCTCTAGAATAGTTACACCAGTTCACAACTCCACCAACAGTCTACTAGTACTCCTATTTTCCCACAACCTCCACAGCATATTATTTCTGATACTTGTGATTTGGTACCTAAGAATTGTTTTGAATTGCATTTCTCTATTCAATAATAATTTAGAATATTTTAAATGACTATAGATACACTTGATTTCTTCTGAAAACTTCCAATTCATATACTGACCATTTATCAATTGGAGAATGACTGTTTTTAGATAATTTGAATCAGTTACCTGTAAATTTCATTAATGAAATTATTGTAATAGAAATTTTCTCAAAAATAATATTACTTCCTTGTCAAAGGTACATTTTGTAGCAAAATGCAGTTTCCATGATTATCTTTTAAATAGTACTATTTTATTACTTTTCCTTTCTCTGATATCATGATTGCAAACCTTGCCTGTTTTAAACTTCAGCTAAAGCATATCAGATTTTGCTGTAGCCCCTTACTTCATCTCTCTCTGTGTCCCTCTCTGTCTCTCTCTGTCTCTCTGTCTCTCTGTCTCTCTGTCTCTCTCTCTCTCTCTCTCTGTCTGTCTCCTATCTCTGTCTGTCTCTGTCTGTCTGTCTCTCTCTCTCTCTCTCTCTCTGCTTATAGAGAGTCTTTTGTAAACATAATATTATTGGATATTGGTTTCTAATCTGTTTTATGGGTGAGTTCATCCTACTCAATTCACAGTTATGATTTCTAACTGTTTATTTCCCTCCATCCTCTTTTATTCGGTGTCTTATTCCCTTCATCTTTTTATCCTGTTCCTCCTCAAAATTATGCTTACCTAGTCACCACGGTTTTCCTTAATCTGCCTTCCCACTTATCATCCTTCTTTTCTTCTTCTCTCTTTTAGCTCCTATTTCTCTGTTCATCAAGATAGAATTCCATAACAATTGAATTTGTGTACATATTTCCCTCTTTGTATAAATTTGAATAAGATTGAGGTTCAAGCACTGTCTGTCACCTCCTTTTTTGTCCTCTCCATTGAAAGTTCTTCCTTGAATGTCTCTTTTGTGTGTAGCAAGTTTCTTCATACTTCCTCTTTCAGTGGATCTTTCTTTCTCATTTCTTCATTTTATTTCATTTTTTTTGCAGATCATCCCAACAAAATTGAATCATACCCATGAAGATTTCTTTGAGTTGCCATAATACTGATAAAGCTCTTAAGATTTGCGTGCATCATCTTCCCATATATGAATACAAACAATTTATCTTTATTAGGTCTTTTATTATTTCTCTTTCATGTCTATGTTTTTATTCTTTTACTAAGTCTTCTGTTGAACTGCCAAATTTCTACTCATCTTTGTTCTTTTCATCAACAGTGATTAAAAGCACCCTATTTCATTGAATATTCATTTTTTCTCCTAATGAATTAAACTCATTTTTGCTAAGTTACTTTTGATTGTAATCCTAGATGTTTTGGATTCTGAATTACCATATTTCCAGAGCTTCACTCATTTAAAGGTGCTAAATCTTATACAATTCTAACTAGGACTCCATGATACTAGACTTTTTTTTTTTTCTCACTGCTTGCAATTCTTTTTTAACCTTTCAGCTGGAAGCTCTGCAATTTGACTATCACATTAATAACATTTTCCATTTAGGAATAATTTTCCAGTTCTGGGAGCAAAGATGTCCCAGTGATCAGAATTGCTATCCTCTTCCTTTTGTTGACCTTTACAAGCCCAGACAATATCTCCCTGAAAAAAAAAAAAAGTGGGATCAGGATAAGAGGTAAAAATTCTCTTATCCCATGAAGCTAGGAAGATTGCTAAGGAGGGTTACTCTTGCTGTTGCTGAATGGGACCAGTGCAGGACCAGAGCTGTTCCAAACAATCCCACCTCAGCAAACCGGGAGAGGATCCTGAGGCCTAGGGGTGAGAATTCAGCAACTGCTAACATCAGGAACTCTAGCATCCTAAGCACCCCAGGGGAACCCCCAGACCTCTTGTGTTCTCCTCCTGAGGAGACTACCCCTCAACCACCCTTAACCAGCTAGCTCCAGGGTAATTGCGGGTAGACCCAAAAAGACCTCACCTGGTCTCTGCATATCAACACCAGCCAGCTCAGCACCAGGTAAGCTTCAGAATTTTAGCATATAATTGAAAGAACCAGAGGTGACAGCACACAAAGCCTCAGGTTTTAGGCACAGGAACTGTGAGAGAGAGCTCTTTTTGTGCCAGACGCAGGGATCAACTTTAAAAGGCAGGAAAAGGTTGATTATCATGAATAAGAAGCAAAGCAGAAAAGAAAAGAGAATAGAATCTTTCTAGGAGGACAAGGATCAAAACACAAATACCAATTAAGATTATATTTCCATCTGAAACTTCAGAAGGTAAGATGAACTTCTCTGAAGTATAGAGAGCCATCTTGGAAGAACTCAGGAAGCATTTCAAGAGCCAAATCAGAGAAATAGAAGAAAAAACTGATGAATGTCTTTAAAAATATGAAAAAAAAAATCACAAAAGAATTTAAAAGGATAATTGGACAAAAGAAGAAGGAAGTACAAAACTAACTGGAGAAAATATTTCCTTAAAAGGAAAAATTGGACAGAGAGAAAAAGGGACACAAAAGTTAACTGAAGAAAACAATTTGACAAAACAAAAAGAATCAATCAAGTAGAAACTAATGAATCTAAGAGACATCAAGAATCAGTCAAACAGAATCTAAAGAATGAAAAAAATAGAAGAAAATGTAAAATATCTAATTGGAAAAACAACTAAAGTGGAGAATAGATTCAGGAGCGAAAATTTAAGGATTATTGATCTACCAGAAAGTCATAATGGAAAAAAAAGAGCATGGACAATATTTTCCAAGAAATCATCAAACAAAACTGCTCGGAAGTCCTAGACCCAGAGGGTAAAATAGTCATGAAAAGAATCCACCATTCACCCCATTAAAGGAGCCCCAAACTAAAAACACCAAGGAATATTGTTGCCAAATTCCAGAACTATCAAGTGAAGGAGAGAATACTGCAGGCAGCTAGAAAGAAACAATTCAAATACAGAGGAGCTACAGGAAGGACCACACAGGGCCTTGCAGCTTCTGCATTAAAAGATGGAAGGCACTGGAATACGATATTCCATAGAGTAAAAGCACTGGACTACAACCAAGGATTATGCATCTAAAAAAGTTGAACCACAATATTTCAGGCAAGCAGATGGACATTCATCGAAATAATGGATTTCCAGACCTTCCTGATAAAAAGGCCAGAATTCAATAGAAAAGTCAAACTTCAAACACCGGTCTCAAGAGAGGCATAAAAAAGTAAACAAGGGAAGAAAAAACTTGTTACTCAATAAGGGCAAAGTGTTTACATCCCCATAAGGGAAGGTGATAGTTGTTAATCTTGAGAAATGTATATGTATTATGATATATACAAGGGAGTTACATAGATAGTGAGGGTGGTTATAAATTAAATGATGTGATGATAACAAATGTGAATTAAGGGTGTGAAGGGATTTTAATGGGAGATGTGAAAAGGAAGGGGAAGAAAAAGAATAAATTACATCACGGGGAAAAGCACAAAAAAATTTAATAGGGGGAAAGAAGGGAAGGAGCTGAGCATTGTTTGAGAGATACTCTCATCTGACTGAGTTCAAGGAGGGAGCAACAAACTTAGTTCAGTAGGGAAATATGAAAAGTTCGGTAGGGAGTAGGAGGGAAAGGGGAAAAGAAAATGAAGGGGAGGCTAAAAGAGAGGGAAAAAGTAGTAAGGAAAAGGGGATTAAAAGGGGGTGCTGAAAGAAGGGAGAAAAAACTGAGGGAAGTAGTGGTCAAAAATTAAAACTCTATTGTGGAAGGGAAGGGAGAAGGGAGAACTAAAAGCATAAACGAGGCAACGGGGAGGGAGAGAAAGACACAGATAGTAATCACAACTGGGAATGGGATGAACTCTTCCAAAAAAGGGAGCAAAATGGATTAAAAGCCATGATCCAACAAGATGGTGTTGACAAGAAACACATTTGAAAAGGGGGCAGAGACACAGGAAGAAGACCATTATTGGAGTAGAATATTTTGTAATATAGCTGAAGTAAAAAAAATGCAGGTGATGATAATCTCAGACAAAGCAAAAGCAGAAATAGATCTAATAAAAGGAGATAAGGAAGGAAACTATACCCTGAAAAAAGGCACGAATGACAACGACACAATTTCATTACTAAAAATATATGTTCCAAGTTGAATAGCAACCAAATTTTTAGGGGAGAAGGTAAGGTGGTTACAGGAAGAAATAGATAGCAAAATTATATTAGTGGGGTTCCTCCCCATCCCCTCTCTGAACCTGACACATCTAACCTCAAAACCAACAAAATAGAAGCTAAGGAGGTGAATAAAATTCTGGATAAGTTAGATATGAAAAATCTCCATAGAAAACTGAATGGATATAGAAAAGAATATAACTTTTCTTTTTCTGAGTTGCACATGACACGTAGAAAAAAAATGGACCATGTACTAAGCCATAAAAACATCACCCTCCTCTGCAGAAAGGCAGAGATAATCAATGCATCCTTCTCAGATCATAATGCAATAAAACTTAAATGTAATCAAAAGTCACGGAAATATATACCCAAAACAAATTGGAAACTATACAGTGTAATCATAAAGAATGAGTGGAGTAAACAACCAATCATAGAAACAATTAACAACTTCATTCAAGAGAATGACAATAACGAGATAACCTACCAAATCTTATGGGATACTAGAAAAGTAGTTCTTAAGGGAAGATTTACATCTGTGAATGCCTACATCAATAAAATAGAGAAAGAGGAGATCAATGAATTGAGTATGCAGCTAAAAAATGTAGAAAAAGAACAAATTTAAAATCCCCAAGTAAATACCATATTAGAAATGCTGAAAACCAAAGGAGAGATGAACAAAAGTGAAATTAAGGAAACTGTTAAACTAATAAATAATATTGTGTTAGTTTTGTGAAAAAAACAATAAAATTGACAAACCTTTGGACAATTTGATTAAAACAAAGAAAGAAAACCAAATTACCCATATCAAAAATGAAAAAGGGTGAATTAACCTCCAATGAAGAGGAAATTAAAACAATTGCAAATTATTTTTCCCAACTTCATGCCCATAAATTGGACCATGTAAATATGACGGATGATTATTTCAAAAAAATGAAAATTGCCCAGATTAAAAAAAAGAGGAACTTGAGGACTTAAATAACCCCAACTCAGAAAAAGAAATTGGACAAGCCTTCAAAGAATTTTCTAGGAAAAAATCTCCCCCACAAGATGTATTTACAAGTGAATTCTATCAAACATTTAAAGAACAGTTAATTCCAATACTATATAGACTATTTGGGACAATTGCTGAAGAAGCAGTCCTACCTTTTTATGATACAAATATGGTTCTGATACTTAAACCAGGAAGATCCAAAACAGGAAAAGAAAATTATAGACCATTTTCATTAATGAATATAGATGCAAAAATTTTAAATAAAATATTAGCAAATAAAATACAGCAACTTCTCGCAAGAATAAGATATTATGGCCAGGTAGAATTTATGCCAGGAATGCAAATGTGGGTTCAACAGTAGAAAAGCTATTAGCATCATTCATCATATCCACAACAAAACTAACAGAAACCACATGATTATTTCAATAGATGCAGAAAAAGTCTTTGACAAAATGCAACACCCAGTCCTAATGAAAACACTATAAAGAATAGGAATAAATGGAACTTTTCATAACATAGTAAGCAGCATCTACCTAAAACCATCAGCAAGCATTGTATAAAATGGGGACAAGGTAGGTGAATTTCCAATAAGATTAAGCGTGAAACAGTGATGTCACTTATCATCATCACTCTTGTTCAATATGGTCTTAGAAATGCCGCTGTAGCAATGAGAGAGAAAAAGAAACTGATGGAATTAGAAGAGGCAAAGAAGAAACTAAGTTATCACTCTGCAGATCATATGATGATATACTTAGGGAAATAGAGAGAGTCAAGTAAAAAATACTTACAATAATAAGATAAATAATAAGATAAATCATGTACATATATATATATATATATATATATATATATATATATATATATATATATATATATATATATAAAACTAACAAATGCCAACACCAAGAGATAGAAAAACAAATTCCATTTAAAGCTATGGTGATACCATATATTATCTGAGAGTCTACCTGCCAAAACAAACCCAGGGACTATATGAGCACAACTACAAAACACTTTACCTACAAATCAAGTCAGATCTAAGTGAGTGGAAAAACTTCATTTGCTTGTGAATAGGCCAAGTGCATTGTTTTATGGGTAGGGTTAGATTCTAATCCTAAATACAATACAAATGATAATTCTGCCAAAATTAATATACTTATTCAGTGCCATAAAAATCAAATTATCAGATAATTATTTTCTAGACTTAGAAAAGATAATGTCAAAATTCATCTGGAGGAAAAAAAGGTCCAGAATATCAAGGGAACTGCTAAAAAGGAATGCCAAGGAAGGTGGCCTAACCCTACCAGATACCAAATTTTACTTTAAAGTAGCAATCATGAAAACCACTTGCTACTGGCTAATAAACAGAGGGTCGACCAGTGCAGTAGGTTAGGTACTCAAGACACAGCAGTCAATGAATAAACAAGCTACTGTTTGATGAACCCAAGGACCCCAGCTGCCAGGATAAGAACTCACTGTTTGACAAAACCTCCTAGGAAAACTGGATAACAGTGTGGTAGACACTGGGCAAGTCTGACATCGTACACAAGAATAAATTCCAAATGGATACAGATCTACGTATAAGGATTGATACCATAAACAAATTAGGGAAGTGAGGAATAGTGTATTTGTCATATTCGTGGAGAAAGGAGAAATATACGAACAAACAAGAGATAGCATTATGAAGCACAAAATCCATAGTTTTGATTATTTTAAACTGTAAAGGTTTTGCACAAAAAGAAAAAAACAAACCCAATGCAACTAGGATTTGGAAGGGAGCAGAAAAATCGTTAAAAATTTTAAAACTAGTGTCTGTGATAAAGGCCTCATTTCTAAAATATGTAGAGAACTGAGTCAAATGCACAAGAATACAAGTCATTCTCCAATTGATAAATGGTCAAAGATACAAACAGAGAGAGTTTTCAGAGGAAGAAATTAAAACTATCTATAATCATATGAAAAAATGTCCTAAATCACTATTGATTAGAGAGATGCAAATCAGAATAACTTTGAGGCAGCATATCACACTTACCAGATTGGCTAACCTGGCAAAGTAGGAAGATGATAAATGTTGGACATAATGTGGGTGATTTGCAACACTAATTCTTTGTTGATGGAGCTGTGAACTGATCCAAAGATTCTAGAGAGCAATGTGGAACTATGACGAAAGCACTACAAAAATGTTCATACCTTTTGACCCAGTAATATGACTTTTGTCACTGTATTCTAAAGAGATCACAGAAATAGGACAGGATCCTATGTGTGTCTGCGTATGTGTGTATGTATGTATGTATGCATGTATGTAAGTATATATGTATGTATATGTGTATATATGTATATATGTATATATCCCATATATATGTATATATCCCGTATATATGTATATATCCCATATATATGTATATATCCCATATATATGTATATACACATACATGCACACACACAGCGCACACACATATATATTCATATATATATAGTATATATACACACATAGATATATATTTATAGCAACTCTCTTTTGGTGGTCAAAAACTCGAAATCAAAGGAATGCTCATCAATTAGGGAATGGCTTAACAATTTTGGTATATGAATGAAATGAAATACTATTGTGCTATGAGAAATGATGAGCAGGAAGACTTCATGGAAGCCTGGAAAAACTTATATGAACTGATTCTGAGTGAAAGGATCAGAACCAGGAAAATTTTGTACACAGCAATGATCATGGTGTGTGAGGAATTTTTCTGGTAGACTTAGTACTTCACTGAAATGCATGGACTTAAAAAAAAAATTTCCAATGGAATCGAAGCAAAATGCCTTCCACACCCTGAGAAAGAAGTATGGAATTGGATTGCAGACAGAAATAGATCATTTTCTTTTGTATTATGTTTTGTTTTGCTTTATTTTATGATTTCTCCCATTCATTTTCTTCTTCTGTGCTACATTTATTTAATAGGACAGTATGTGTAGAACCCACATAAGATTGTACACTGTCTCAGGGAAGGAGTTATGAGGGACAGGGGAGTGAGGGGGATGGAGTGGAAGACATCTAGGATACATGGAAGTGATTTTTGTACACTGAAAGCAAATAAAATGATTTAGTTTTTTTTTTTAAAGGAATTACTTTCAGGAGAGAATTAGTGTACTATTTTATTCTGCCCTCTAATTCCAAGATATGGCAGTTTTCCTTGATAATTTCTTTAAATAGAAAGTCTAGGCTCTTTCTTTGATCATGGCTTTACAGAAAATCCAATAATTATTAAATTACTCCCTTTGATGCATAAGTCAATTTTATTAGATATTTCATATTTTCTTCCATTTTTTCATTCTTTCCATTTTATTTCTTTGTTGTTGTTGTTTCTTGATGTCTCATAAAATCATTAGCTTCCAATTGCCTGATTCTAATTTATAAGTAACTTCCTTATTTTTAATTTTCAACATTTACTTCCTTATGTTTTAATTTTTCTCCCCCTTACTCCCCTTCCTCCTCTCTACAATGGCAAGCAATCTGATATAGACTGTATATATACATTCCTATTAATCAAGTTTTCACACTAGTCATATTGTATGAAAGAATTAGAAAGAATGGGAGAAACAATGAAAAAGAAAAAAAACAAGTCAATAAAAAAGGAAATAGTTTGCTGCATTCTGCATTCATATTCCATCGTACTTTCTCTCGATGTGAATGATAGTATCCATCATGAATCCTTTGGGATTGTTCTAGAATCTTGCATTGCTGAAAGGGGCCAAGCCTATCAAAGTCAGTCACTGCACACTGTAACTGTTTCTGTGCACAGTGTTATCCTGGTCCTGCTCATTTCACTCAACTTCGGTTCATCTAAATCTTTCCAGTTTTTTCTGAAGTCCTCCTCTTCATAATTTCTTATAGCATAGTAGTATTCCAGTACATTCAACATAACTTGCTTATCCATTCCCCAATTAATAGGCATCCCCTCAATTTCCAGTTCTTGGTTCCCACAGAAAGAGTTGCTTTTAATATTTTAAACATGTTGCTCCTTTCCCCATTTTTCTGATCTTTTAGGGATACAGCCCTAGAAGTGGTATTTCTGCATCAAAGGGAATGCATATCTTTATAACCCTTTGGGCATAGTTCCAAATTGCTTCCCAGAATGGTTGGACCTGATTCTAATTATCAAGGAAGTATTTTCTTTGACTTTTTGTTCTTTTTGCATTTGACTAGTTCTCCTTTTTAAGGATTTCTTTTTTTAGTGTTCTTTGTGCCTCATTTACCATTTGGTCATTTCCATGTTTAAAGTGTTATTTTCTTCACTATTTTTTGTTACCACTTTTGCCAAGCTATTTAATCTCGCTCCACAGTGTTCTTTCATCAATCTAATTTCACTTTCCAGGCTTTTCTCTACCACTTTTATTACTTTTTTTAACACTTCTAAGAATTTTTGTTGCTTTGGGATCCAATCAGCATTTTTCTTTGAGGCTTTGCTTGTAGCTGTTCTCATGTTCTGGTCTCCTGTGTTTTTGTCTCAATCTTCCCTGAAACAATGACATTTTTATTTCAACTTCCATTTTTGTCATTTGCTCATTTTTTTGAAGTCTAGTTCTTGACTTTGAAAGTTGTGTTAATTTTGCAGCCTGTTCACCTGGGAACAGGAAGACATTCAACCAAGATTCAAAGTTTTTGTGAGGTAGTTCTTGGGGTCTGCAAATACTCCTGCTCTCCTGTAGCTTCAAGCTCTAATGTTCTTTTTTTCTTTGGAACAGCAATCAGAGTCTCTGTTACCTTTTGACAGTCCATAAGCACTTCTTTCTACCCTGAAATAGTGACCCAGAACTACATATGTGAAATGGAGTTGCCAAGTAGCACTAAGTCCTGTGCTATGTGCCAGGATAGGGTTTCCTATACTCCATTTCTGAACAATTGTCTGATATTCTTACCATCTCTTTTCTGAGAGCTCTGGGCTTGCCCTTGCTGAAGTCTTCTCTTAGATCCACCATTCATGTTGCTGCTCTAGACCAGGCCCAATCTTGGTGCACACCCCTTTTCTGCATATCTTTTTAGTTCTCTGTACGGATATAATGGCTTTTCTCGGTTTTCATCCTTCTTGATCTCTCAGTAGTCTTTGGCAATTTTGATCACTTCTTTCTATTAAATATCTGTTTTCTATGTTTTAGCACACTGTCCCCTGGTCCTGCTCTCATCTGCCTAATGGCTCCTTCTCTGGCTGCTTTGATGAATTTTCATTCAGTTCAATCCTGCTAATGATGGGTTTTCTGTAAGTTTCTGTCCTGGACCCCCTTCCTCCTATATCTACCTCACTCTATGATGTCATTAGTACCCATGGATTACATTATCATATATATGCTGGTGAATCTCAAACCTATCTATTCAGTATAAGCCTCTATGATGACTTCCAATCTTATGTATCCAAATAGATAGATGAATAGATAGCTTGTACTGAATGTTTTCAACTCTGTATGTTTGAAACTGAATTCATTATCTTTTTTCTCCAGACTCTGCTTCCTTTAAAACATGTTTATTTCTGTTGAGGATAACATCATCCTCTCAGTTTCCCAGGCTTCCAGCCTCTGTGTTATCCTCAACTCATCTCTATCACTCACTGCTCATATCCAATTTTTACCAAGCCCTGTTGATTTCACCTCTATGACATCTCCTGAATATGCTCCCATCTCTCCTCTGAAAATATCACCACCCTGGTAGAGGTTTTAATTTCCTCATTCTTGAACTACTAAAATTGTCTGCTGGTTGGTCTGCCTACTACAAAAATTTCCAAGTGAATTTCCTAAAGTGCAGGTCTCACTATATCTCTCAATCTCAGCCCCTCTGAACTCTAAAAGCTCACTATCATCCCCCTAAACAAACATAAAATCCAGTTTGTTGTTCAAAGTCTTTTATAATAGCCTCAACCCCACCTTCATGTGTTCTTATACCTCAAATCACTCCTACCAATACACTCTTTGATTCACTGACATTGTTCTTTTTTTTCTGGAACTAAACTCTCCATCTCTTCCTTCTAGGACTTTTCACTGGCTGACTTCATTCCTGGAATGCTCAACATCCTCATGTCAGCCTTTTGGCCTCCTTGTCTTCCTTGAAGTTCTAGTGAAAATCATCATTTACAAGAAGCTTTTCTCATTCTCACACATAGTTACTTTTATGTTAGATCCCCTATTAGATTATGAGCTTTTCAAAGGTGCAGTCGGTATTTTCTTTTTCTTGGTGTCCCCAGTCCTTATTAGTGTCTGGAACCTAGTGGACATTCAAATGATCACTAAGAAACAGCCAAACAATTGGTTACTTTCTTCTGTGCTAGGAAAAAGCTAGATGAGCAAAGGCAACACATGATATAAAAGAGCAGCGAACATATGGAGAAGAGAAGTACAGTCATTAGTAATCACTAATCTTGTGGGCCTAGTGACTATGGGAGAGGCACAAGTAAACTTCACTTTAAACAGTTGTACCAAGTTCATTTTTCAGTCAGTAAATTGATATTAGGAAAGAAGAGAAAGGATTTTAGCAGTGGTAACTAATTTTAGAAAGAGATGTGAATGTATCTGAGTTCATCACGAAACCATATTAGACATTGTGGCCAAATCATCCTCGGAGGACAATATATTTAAAAAAATATGCTACAATAATTATCTGCATATATAATGTGTTGGGAAAAGCAAAATGATTCTAGTGGTTCAGGGAAGGGCAGTAATACTTAAAAAAACTCATATTGTAGATATATGATTAGCAAAATCTTATGATGAATGTGATATCACTCATTCTAGTATAGAGCATTGCTACATAATTCCTTGGAGCTAAATATTGAATAATGCTGAATCAATGAAGTGGATAGATACTAAAAACTCACTTCCTTCTCTTCTTCACAGAAGAAGATACCATAGAGTGAATAAACTACAGCAATAAAGCACCTCTATGTAAGCATTTACAATTCTTGGGATATCTGCACATGCCACTAAAGACAAATAGCTGCTTTTAAATTTAAAAAAAAAATAAAAGTTTCCTAGAGGTCACAGCAAAAGGTGTAAATTACCCATGAGTCTGGAACAACTCTTACCCAAAGGTTAGATCTCACCTTGTAATGAGGCATGTCTATGTTGTTTGGGGAAGAGCATTTATCTAGGAAATTTTTAGGGAACATAATGACTGAAACCTAAGCTACAAATACTAATGGGCTTGACTGAGATGGCACCATGTTTTTATTGATAGGACAGTACCTCCTGGGGAACATCTTTAGAAAGAAGAAGTGAGTGGTATTTCAACCACTGCTGACACTTATTAAGGTGTTAGACCTCTAAGAACAGTGTTCCTGGTAGCTGACATAGAGGCTCCAAGGGAATATCTGTACATATTCACACAAAAAGAAGTTGGAAAAACTGTGTACTCTTGTCTCCCAGACTCCCAATGTCTAGTGACAAATAAAATCACAACTTCAAGCAGTTCTGCGGAGTCATAGACTTCTTGACAATACAAATTACATGGAAGCAAACCTGATGTTTGCAGAGAAGCAGTTGTAATCTGGGAACCATATTTTATAAAGGATAGCAATAAACTGAGCATTGAGAGTGGATGAACAGGATGATGACAAGAATTCAAGTCATTCCTGAAAAGGCAGAACTAGAAGTAATAAATGGAAGCCCTAGACAGGCTCTATATAGGGGAATGTTCGTGGACAATACACAAAGTCCATAGAGACAAATCTAATATGGAACAATTAGGGAGAAATCCTTAACAGGGACTGAGTTGAGGTCTTTTTGTCAGAATGCTATAGAAGAGATGCCTGCTCTGTTAAGTGTCCTTTGAGAAGCCTTCTACTTCTATGATTTTCAAGACTACTGAGATCCACTATAAATTGTGGCTGTTGTTACTATAAAGAGCACAGAGCTTCCATGAATTTCAGCCAATTCTATATATTGACCTGGCTGCTTGGTTTTAGGTCAGTTGCTGAGTAACAGATTGGAGCACCACATGGATGATACAAATCAGGTAATTAAACAGTCAAAATAATTAGACCGATCCAGTTTAAACATGTGGTAAGTCAGTTGGTTTCTCAGACCCTGTATTATAGGAGGAAAAGGAATTGAAACAACAATAGCTTTCATTCTTGCAAGTAAATTTATTTTACAAAGTATTTACCTCACAGATTCTGTGAAGGGGATTATATAGCGATTATTATCCTCAGTCTCAGAGAGATTCAATGACATGACCAAGGTCATAGAGAATTAGAAAGTGGTAGAACCAGGACTAAAACCCCAAAACTTCTCATTCCACATGGTATTATTCACCATCCCTTTTCTCTCCTCTGCATGTGAGCATGCAAGTATACATACAAATATATACATGTTCAAATATGTATGCATATACCAACATAGTTTAAAACTTCTCAATTTCTCAATCACGAGAGTAAATTAATAATTATGCATAAGACAGGACCAACAGAAGTATAATAAAATCATTATCTCTAATTATAAATTAAGTTGACTAAGACTTAATTTTAATCTATTTACAGGTCATTGTCCCAGGAAGTTATATAATTTGAGCTTCCTGGCTCTGTACTTTTAATCTTTCTAACCTGTAATTTTCATTTAGGGGTAGATGGATCAATCTAGATTAAGGAAATGATGAGTGTAGCAAGGAATTTCTAAACGTTCTTTAAAGCAGTAATTCCATAAGTGCAATTAGTATAGTTGAAAATGAGCAGAACAAAGCAAATCTTTGTTTGCAGAAGAAAAAGGGAATTATAAAGCATCTCTTACAGGAAGTGGGATTTAAACTGGAATTTGAGGAAGTAAGGGATATAGATTTGTGACAAAATTGGAGGAAAAAAAACTACAAATGATTATGGTAACTTTCAGAGAAACTGTTAATTTGGTCCCCAAATGTTCTCATTGACCAGTATATCTGAGATAAACTTGAGATTAACATTTGAATGATAACATAAAAGAATTAAAATATCAGGAAATATTTTTTTAAAAGGACAATTTTGGAGGTGAATCAAATGACTATGAAGTAGAAAAATAACATGGATGATTCAGTGGATAGGGCAACGGGACTATAGTTAGGAAGACCTAAGTTCATATCCATGCTCTGATATTACTAGCTGTGTGGCTTTGAGTAGGTCATTAAAACCCCGCATTTGCTTCAGTTTACCCTCTGGAAAATGAGGGTAAAAATAGTACATACCTCCAAATGTTGTTCTAGAACTAAATGAGATAATTGTAAGGCATTTAGCACGGTGCCTGACACAGAGTAAGCAATGCAAATTGTAGCTATTATTATTAATTTTTAAAATGAAGAGTTGAAGATGATTGCTAATTGTTTCAAAATCCCATGTTTCTATGTTTGTTGACCACCTATTTTAATGCATCAATCGATCGATGATCTCATTAAAATTGACATTCTTTTCAGAGATGCAGATTGCATTCATTCATGCTTTCTTCTTCCATGGAACATATCTCTATGCTAAGATTTGTACAGTAAATAAGAAAGAAAATTTGTATTTTTCTCCACAAAACTAAAATGCTAGACATAATAGTAGTCCAGTGAGAGAACTTTAATATTTAAGAGGCTATTTCTTTCTGTCTCTGGTAAAATTACATGACTGGAACAAGTGTCAAAGCTCATGGCACTGGCTTTTAAACATTTCAATTTGCATTCTGAACAACTGGAAGATATTCTAAAGATTGAAAATTAGCAAGATCCAACATATTATATCAGTTGTGATTTTTCTAATAAAAATCCATTTAAAATATTTTCTATGAGTCAGGATCATTTAATGAAAATGGAGTTTTCATAAAAATGTTAATTTCCCCTGAGGATTTAATTAGAGAGAAAAAATTATCATTTTTGGGTAATTATAGGATGGAAAATATTCCATTGATTATGTCATTCTCCTTCATTAATGGATTGAGGTTAAAGAAAACTCAATTTTTAAGAAAATAATAAAGGTATCACTCATTCTTCAACATCATAAAATGAATCTTCCTATCAAACTGCAGTCTACTGAAAAAACAAATAAAATAATATAGATACTCCAAAATATTTATCGTAGCAGTTTGTGGTAGCAAACAAGTGGAAACAAAGTGAAAACCCATGAACATCATAAAGAGTAAAGAAATTCTTGAAATTGAATGTAATGGAATATTGCTCTGCGATTATAAAAGATGTGTATGATGAATACAGAGAAGTATGAAAATATGCACACGAACTGATGAAAAATGAATTAAACAGAACCAAGAAAACAATATCTAGATTAATTACAGCAAATGTATATGTGAATAACTAGAAACTAAAATTTTAAAAATGTAACGATATTAAGATAAAGCAGGACTTAAAGATATATGAGAGTACATTCCTATCCTACACTTTTCTGGAGGTGGGAGATCCACAGGTGCAAAACATTGCACATGATTTTGGATTTTCCCTATGTATTAATCAGTTGTGCTTCTTTTTCTCTTCTTTAAAAATGCTCTTTGTCCTATGGGATAGTTCTTGGGTATGACAATGGGGAGGGATATATAAGAAATCAAAAGTATGAAATTATTTTAAAAAATGAAAATGGTATCAGTAGGGACTGGATCTGTGCTTTCATTAGTATAAAGCATTCTCAGATGAAACTTATCCTACCATTATAGGTCTAATATTTTCTTGAACTTAAAGTCTTAGAAATCTTTCTAGATCACTGTCAGGAAAAAAAAAAAGTAATGTAGAAGAGTCACATAGTCATCAGAGACATGGCTGGAACCTAGGTTCCCCCAGCTACCTGTACATTGTTATGTTAAAGGTCATATAAAAGGATTTCCCTAAAATTCTTTTGAAAATAAAGTGAAAATGCAAAGCATGGAACTCTGCTCTAACATGGCTCTCTAGTGCAGAGATTTCCATAGAATCAATTAATTATATTTCATCTAACATAACAATTATATAGAGAAAAGATCTGGCTTTGCACAAATAAAGATGGGGAAGAGGACTAATATACCTGTCACTAACATTATAAAAGATTGAGTTGGTACTAACACAGAAGTTGACATAAATTCAACACACTAGAACTGACATGCTAACTCCTTGAGAGGCTGCCAAGACATCATTGATGTTAATGGGAGGTCTAAGCATATTGGAAAAAAATTTCATGATGTCCATCTGCTGACCTTTAAAAACATTTGGTAACTCCTCAAGCATTACTGAAACAATAAATCAGCTACCTATACCCTCCAAATAGTTCTTTCAGCCATCCATTTGAACCTTTTTCCAATTCATATACTTTTTGACCATTTGTTTTCATGCTACTCCAAGGACTTGTTTATGGATCATTTAAGTATGACAACATGACATACTCATTCAGAGTATTCTGCCATCAGGTGAAATCCTGTGGAAAACCATTTGAACATTCCATCTCTTTTGACTAAATGAAACCTCTTTTTTAATAGAAGTAGAACTATGTATGGTTAAGATGTAGGTTAGTCAGAAGTAAGTCAAGGTGGCAAAGTAGAGGTTTGTGATTGGCTAAGCTCTCTCAAGTTCCTCTACAAAAAAATTAAAATAACACCTCTAAATGACTTCTATCTTAGCAGAACAAAAAGAAGAATAGGGTGAAACTATTTTCCTGCTTAAGACCACGTAGATCAGCACTGGGATAATTGTTCAGTGTAGTCCAGTGCAAACAAAGCCCAGAAAGCTAGCAGCAAGGCTTGACATGTGTGTGTGTGTATGTATGTGTGTATGTGTGCGTGTGTGTGTGCATGGGTCCATTAGTCACACTTGCAGTTTTAGCAGCCTTCAGCCCACTAACAATTAGGTGATTGGGCAAATGGTAAGGAGATTACAGGGGACACTCTAGTGACACCGAAAGCAGGACTCTGTTGTCCTGTCAACATATGGAGTTCCCAGTTCCAATGCCACAATGAGGAAGAGAATGAGCATACTAGAGTGTGGAGCTGCAAAGGAGCAGGGAGTCTGTTCACAAGTACAGGGTAGAAAACAATGCATGTATGCAGAGCATGGGTCAGTACAAAAGTGATCACATCTCTCCTTAGATCTTATCATATCTCCTTGGAAGAAATGAAAACTTATATACATCCCAAATTAGTTCTGAAAATAACAGCATGGGGGGAAGAATAAAAGGAAGGTCCTGTAGAAATTTTCCTTCCATAGCCCATAAAATACCTGTAAAATGACTCTAAACAAATTCTAGAGCAGTAAAAACCACAAAACCATAGAGCGAATGGGATTTCCAGACTAAGGCAGCCTGGAAGGCCTACCGGAAAGGTCTATCACACCAGGCTTGGAGCAGAGGGCAGCCCACTCTTGGCTGCGAGGCCTGGCTAGGTACAGACAGGACTATAGTAGGCTGGGGCATGGAATCCCACAAAGCAACTGTGGTTTCCAGATTGCTCAACCCACAAATGCCAAAGAAACCTTCAAAGGTCACTGAGGAAGCTCTTTCACCTGGGGGAGAAGGGAATGCAGTGTGGCCCCACCGGTAGTGGCAACTGCAGTGACAGAGTCCATTTTTGGAGCCATAAGTCTAAAGACTCTGGGAGAATTGGGCCACTGATCTGGATCTCAGCATGGAGTGGTGGTCCTGGGGTGAAGAGTGCTGGCTAGGATGTTGAAGCTGATGGAAGCTCTGAAGAGGGAATTCTACTGGCAGATTCTGGGCAGAAAATATTATGGAAGTTCCCATAAAAGAGTGCAAGCCAGGAGAGGAGTAGACTCCTCTCCCTCGATTGTGCCATCTTGGAGGAACTGAGAATATACAGGTCCCTAGAAGTTACTGTCCTCTTGACTCAAAAGGACTCAAAAGGACTCAAGAGTCAAGTAACAGGTTAGGAAAATGCCCAAAAAAGGGAAAAAAATAAGACTATAGAAGTATACTTTCTTCATGAACAGGTATTTCCTTCTGGATGAAGAAGAACAAAAAATACCATCAGAGGAATACCTAAAAGTCAAGGTTTCTGCATCCAAAAAGAGCTCAAATAGGTTTTTGAAAATCAAGTAAGAGAGGTGTAGGAAAAATTGGGAAGAGAAATGAGAGAGATGAAATAAAATCATGATAAGAAAGTCAACAGCTTGCTGAAGGAGACACAAACAAATGCTGAATAAAATAATAACATAAGCCAATGACAAGAATAATGCTTTAAAAAGCAGAATTATTCAAAAGGAAAAGGAGGGCCAAAAGCCCACTGAAGAAAAGAGTTTAAAAATTAGAACATAAAATTTCTCCTAAGAAGTGCTGTGGCTGCACCCATAAATTTTGTCATGTTGACATTATTGAAATTCTCTTTAATGAAATTATTTATTGCTTCTATAATTTGTTTTACCCACTCATTCTTTAGAATTAGAGTATTTTGCTTCAAATTAATTTTAGGCCTATATTTCCATGGACCTTTATTATATACAATTTTTATGGTATCATGATCTGAGAAACATGCCTTTAATATTTTCACCTTTATGTATCATACTGTAAAGTTTTTGGCCCTAATACACGGCCAATATTGTGTTCTCTCCATGTCAATGGAGAGAATATTGTGGAGAAAAAGGTACATTCCTTTCTATTCTCTTCCTTGCTTCTCCAGAGGTCTATAACATCTAACTTTTCTTAAACTCTATTCACCTTCTTAAATTCTTTCTTTTTTATTTTTTGGCTAGATTTATCTAGTTCTGAGAACTGGAGGTTGAAATCACCAACTAGTATAGTTTTTTTTTTTTCTATTTCTTGCTATAACTTCCTTAACTTCTCCTCCACGAATTTTGTTGCTATACTGTGTGTTGCATATATATTTAGTAATGATATTACTTGATTTTCAATGGTGCCTTTCAGCAGGATATAGTTTCCTTCCTTATCTCTTTTGATTACATATATCTCTGCTTTTGCTTTTTCTTCGATTGGAATTGCTATTCCTCCTTTCAAGTATTGTTGATGGGAAAAAAAACAAAACAGAAATGAATAGAAAATTAAACACTCAAACAAGACTCAAAAAAAGCACAAAATGTTAAATTTAAATAAGTATTCATAAGGAATAAAATAAGATTTAGCTCCTTCCGTTCTTACATGGGAAGATTATACTTGCAATTTCTAAGTACTTTATCATCAGTGGAGCAATTAAGGAGTGTGCATTACTAGAGGATGTGAGATTGAGTCTGGTATGTTGGAATGACCTCCAAAAAATGGAAGAGCATAAAAGAGGGATGCACTGAGAAAAGGAAAGTGGGAAAGGTAGAATGGGGATTTTATTTTCACATTAAAGAGGCACACAGGGAGGAGCATTTGAAATAAAGGTGGAAATGTAGGAGGTGGTAGGCAGTCTTGAAAGCTAGTTCATTAGAATTGCTTCAAAACAGGTAAACTATCATCTATCTATCTATCCATCTATTTATCATAATTATCATCATCATCATCATCATCATCACCATCATCATCATCTATCAGTAATGTATAAAAGTGTAGCTTATCCAATAAGTACACAGGAAGGGGAGGTGATAAAACAACGTGGGGTGAGGTTGATAAAAGGGATGACATGGTGACCCTGTTATTTTGGGGTTTTTTTGTCCCTTAAGGAATTCACTGAAGATTTGTTCAATTTCTTTTTTCTAAAGTGTGTGTATTTAAGTATTCTATGTTTAAGAAGTAGATTAGTCTTTTGAAGAGGGACACAACTGAAAGAGAGAAGAATAAACAGAAGAAAGGAGGACTGAGGAAAATACAAAATTAGTATTCATAAAAACATAATGAGGAGTTTGTGTGCATATATATTTCAATAAAAATAAACACAGGCCCTCCTCCTTGCCTTTTTACTGAATTGATATATTCTAGACCTTTTTTTTCTTCCATAAATATTTGGCTATTATCTTTTTTGGTTCGATAAAATAATATTCTAGTTATTTCCTTGCTATGGAAATGATTAAATAATTTAGGTAAAATTGTCATTTTTATTATATTGGTTTGGCCTATCTTTGCGCAAAGTATATATTTCTAATTGTTTTTTTCAAATTGTTTCATAATTGTGTTCATATACTTAATTAATTTTTTAAAAAAATTTAAAAAAAGATAAAATGTGTAGGAGGCTTCTCAGGTAGAAGCACAGCAGGATAATTAAGGGGGCTTACACATTGGAAGTGTTTGGCCAGATGAAACTCTGGGTAACCAGCCACTAAGGAGTCCACTGGCTTTGAAAATTCAGATGTTGGTACTTCTCTCTCGGATATCTATATATGTATGGTATGGTCAGAGAGTTGGATCTGTCTGTTGATCTGTGACACATGTATTGCTTTGGACAAATAATTAGAAGGTCTGTCTCTAGGACTTTCTGTTTGCAATTTCTGCTTGTAATTTCTGTTTATATTTACCCTGAAGATCAAGGTGCTGACTGTTCCCCCTGAATTAAAGGAATTCTATATGTGCTTGATTAAAGTAGATTGTTAACCCAATCAAAAGTTACTTTCCTTTGAGAAAAGCAGATTTAAAACCTATAGAGTAGGCCCTCTCGTGAATGCTGAGGTGCTTGCTGATATACTCATTCAATAAATAGTGGTTCTTCACTACTATTGAATTAAATATAACCTGCTCTCTTAGTATTTAAATCTCTTCACATTTCAGACCCGTCCTATATTTTTTTATATTCTTATCTCTTGTCATGCACTCTAGTAGCTAGGAGGCAAAGTAGATAGAGCACTGAACCTAGAGTCAGGAAGACTGGAATTGAATTTGTCTTTAAACCATTGCTGTGTCTTATCTGTGTGGTTCTAAGAAAGTCTTCTATTCTGCTTTAGTTTCCTCACTGTAAAAAGGGAAGCATAATAGCATCTACTTCTCAGAGTTGCTTTGAGGATTTAATAAAACGTTTGCGAATAGTATCACGTTCCCTTTACCCCAACTCCACCATGATTCAGTCTTACTCTCCTCAGTATTCTTTAAGTATTATGGTCTGTCTTTTATCTGTACATCTTTCAATGGAATATCCCCCATTTCCAAAATGGTCTCCTCTACCTTTCAGAATCCCTGACTTCTTCAAGAAGATCATTCAGGCTCCACTTTATGCAAGAGGTGTTTATTGGTCCTCCAAGCTGCTTGTACATTTCCATTTTAAAATACAAATACTTTGTGTTTTTCCTGTATGTCTATATGTATTTATATATACTAAGATATGTGCATATATTCATATGCATATATGCATGTATAAATATATGTGTGTTTATATATGTATGTACATAAACATATATATACACATACATATTTATTTATACACTCATATATGCATTTACATAAGTTGTATGGATGTAGTATATGTTCATTCTGTCTTCCTCAGTAGAATGGAGTCTAACATTAGGGAATGATGTGTCTTTCTTTTTTTTCTTTGATAAACAGTATCTGAAGTGAGGAAAGTGATTATTAAATGTTAATTGAGTTATTGTTTGTTTGACGAGGATATGTACTTATATCATTGCTGAGAAGGGAAACTACTAGGTGTGAAATGTTGCTAATGTTCTATGTGGTTAATATGTCCATTCATTTTAACTGGATAGTTTTCTTTGTTACAGGGGGAAGCTTACTTGCTTGTGTTTCTGTGTGTCTGAGAATATTTATAAAATACTGTGATCTAAAGCCAAAAAGTATCAAACATGTCTCATATGTGTGTACAAAATTCATGGAATATTCAGTTTCTTCTATTTATTTTTCTTTTTTTTTAATTTTTGGAATCCCTGATACCATAAGTTGTTGGTAGTGTTGGATAGTGAATTGTGTAGAGTGGTGAATTTTCATTTTAATTTGGAATAAAAGAGAGAAGGGAGAAAAATCCTTAAATTTTTCCAAGGTGAATAATTCTGTAGAGTTATCCACCTCCTTTCAGTTTGTATAAAATATTTAACTAAAACAATACTGTTCACATAAAATTTGTAAGTACTTGTGCTATGATCAGTGAGTTTGTATATTTGCTGATATATTTTTGAATAGTCTTGTACTGAAATGTTATTTTTTCGATTAATGTTTTACTACCATCCATATTTTCCAAAGGTAGATGCTTATCTTTTTTTTTTTTTCATTTAACCTCATGACACCCTTCCCCATGCAATGTAGAGGTTGGTTTAGCAACAAATTGAAAAATGAACCTTCCTCACCTACACTAACTGGTTCATGCGGTTGTGGGCCAATAAATTCACATGCCAATGATTATTCAATTGAATGAAAATACTATGACATGTATATTTTTCGTCATTTTTCCCAGAGTATGTTTAAAATATCTGTAGAAACAATTGGAAATGACATAAACTTTGATATAATTAGAGATTAGTCAGGTATTAATTAGAATATTCCAGAATAATTTCTGCTTTTCTATAGTGTGTCACTCAAATATTTGGGCCTTTTAAAATCTAGAAGCAAAAATCAAGTGCTTTTGTATTCTACTTTATTGCAATTTAAAATAAATATAAATATCAGGTAATGTATTAACCATATGAAGTGATATTCTTATCAGGTTATTATATAGTTTCCTATAATAATAATTTTCAAGCTAAAAATTTAAATTTGATTATGATATAAAATAAATAAAAAGGGAATATAATTCTGAATCAGATTCATTTAAGTACGATATTTTAAATTTACAAGTTTGCATCTCTAAAAGAAGAGTAATTCATTTTCCTCAATTATCGCAATATCAGACCCTTGACTTTGTTCCCTAGAGGTGCTCTTCTTTCCTGAAGGTACCATTGAACTTTGTGGGAACTCTGAAGTCAAGCAAGCAGTAAAATTTTTTCCAAGTGCCATGATATATTCAAATGATCATTAAAGAATCTGTCAAGGGATCCTTTGCATTTTGTGAAGTTACAAGGATTCATGAGGATGTAAAAATAGCATCCCCTTTTTACTTGCTATCATAATAAGTTAATTTCAAATTGACCTTAAAAATAGAAATTTAATGGTTACTGGAAGCCTGATAGAGTAGAAACAGTAGTGAGTTAGCAAAAAGAGAGGTTGAACTTGAATTTTGCTTCTCTTACTTGTTATACATTTGTAATTGTAATGCCCTTGCACCTTGTGATCCCAGACATGTAATTTAATTTTTTAACCCCATGTTTTTTCATCTATAAAGTGAAGGGGGTGTATTAGATATAATAGCTTTCAAAATGATGTTGTATGAATGGACTGTATAGACCTAAAATATAAGATGAACCTACAATGGATTTGTACTACTTTGAAAAGGGATAGAGATTGTTGGGTGCCCTGTATGTTTTATACATTATCAAAAGAAAGTGGTGAGAAACAATTCTTACAAACAGTTCCCAATACATTGGTGTTGTTAGCATTTGTTGAGTTTACTTTGAAGAGGTAGTACACACTTGACTGGTTAGGATATTTTGTTTATAATGATACCTTTATTTTATTCTATCAACTATATTAATGCTTCCATGAATTTTAAAATATGAACCAATAAAAGCATGATATTGTAACCCATGACTGAGTAGCTCCAAAAAAAAAAAAAAAGACTAATCTGCAGGCTTTCAATAACTATCAACTGACTTGAAAATTAATTTGGCACCTGTACCAATACAAATAATCTATTTAATTTCTCTTCATGTCTATCTCATAGGCACACACATTGAAATGAATTGGGTAGATCAAGGTTAAATCGACTAAGTTCACAACTATTCTTTATAAATTCGATTTATAGGGATGATTTATAACAGCCATGGATAAAGCACAAAGCCTGAAATTAAAAAGATCTGAGTTCAAATATGGCCTTAGACATTTACAAGATGTGTCACACTGGGTAATTCACATAATCTCTGTTTTGCCTCACTTTGATCATTTGGAAAATGGACTTAATAATAGCATTTGTTTTGCAAGTTTTTCATAAAATTATATTTATTTTTCATTACATTTTATGTTTTGACCTATCTTCATTCATTCCTCCCCACTCTGCACTAGAGCAGGCTACCATTGCAAACAAATATGTTTGCGTATGTATACATATACAAATACATATATATATACATATATATATACATATATATATGTACACACACAAAGATGTGCATATCTGTGTTTGTATATTGTATGTGTATATATGAGCATATATATATATAATGTACTTTTGAAAAATATACATATGGAAAGAGAGAGAGAGAGAGAGAGAGAGCAATACTACGCATATTTCTATTCATCAGATCTTTCTTTAGAGATGAATAACATTATTCCTTCATAAGTCCTTCGTAGTCTATTCGAGTAATATAATACTCAAAATAATCGAATTGTTTAGTTACTGTTCTAGCACTACTGTTCTGTTCTATTGCTGTTACTATATGAAATGTTCCTTTCATTCTGCTTTCATTATTTTCTGCAAGTCTTTCCATGGTGTTTTTTTTTTTTTCTAAATTCAACTTGCTCATCATTTCTCACAGCCCAGAAGTATGCCATCACAATCATATAACACAACTTGTTTAACCATTCCTCAACTGATGGCCATCTCCACGCTTTTTTAGTTTTTGCAACTCCAAAGAGAACTACCATATACATTTGATAAAATATAAGTTCTTACCCATTTTCCCTGCTCACCTTGGGAAACACACCTGAAAGACGTGTTGCTTGTTTCAAGAGTATACACAAAGTCACCACCTACTGGTGGTGGTGGTGGTGGGTAGGCACAAAGTGGTGAAAAAAAGGTAGGGATTTGCTAAACTCTCCAAAATCCCCTCAAAACAACTTTAAATAACACCTCAAAATGAATTTTGGAGTGGCAGAACCCACAAAAGTATGGGATGAAACAATTTTCCAGTCCAAGAGGACTTAGAAAGATGGTAGGAAAAGTCTATATTACTAGGATTAAATGGAAATGCAACCCAGTGTAGGCCATGTCCTGGGAAAGGAAATAGCTCTGTAGCCCCAGAACACATCAACAACCATGGGTCCGTGTCCCTGTAACAACACAGTAGCTCAGTGACACTGCAGACCTTAAGTACATAAGTCACAATAATAAATGACCGTATTAATCTAATGTTTCATAAATCCAAAGACCTTAGCTTCTGGAAGAGGAAGTCATTATATACAAAATTGCTTAGAAAACTAGAAAACAGTATTGAAGAAACTTGGCATTGACCAGCATGTTACACCATACTTCAAGATAAGGTCAATATGGGTTCACAATTTAGACATAAAGAGTAATAGATGCAAACATTAGCAAAGCAAGAAATACTTTATCTGTCATGTCTATAAAGAATGGAAAAAATTAATGACCAACAAGAGATACAGACCATCACAAGATGTAAAATGGGTAATTTTAGTGATATTAATTTAAAAAAAAAAACTTTTGCCAAAAGAGAATCAATGCAACAAAGGATAGAAGGAAAGCAGAAATCTGTGATTTCCTTTTTACAACAAGTATCTCTCATAAAGGCACTATTTCTCAAATATATAGAGAATTGAGCAAAATTATGAGATTATTCATCCCCTAAATGATAAATGGTCAGAGACTGGCAGTTTTTTACATGAAGAAATCAAAGAAGTCACATGAAAATATGCATTAAATCTGGTATTTATAAGAAAAAAGAATATTTAAAAACTCTGAGGTAATACTTTCCATCTTTCAGATTGCTTAATATGACAGAAAAGGAAAATGAGAAATGTTCGAGAAGATGTAGAAAAATTGGGACACTGATGCACTGTTGTTGGAGCTGTGGACTGATTCAATGATTTTAGAGAGTGTTTTGGAAATATACCCAAAGGTCAATCAAACTGTGTCCACTCTTTTATTCAGCAGTACTACTGTTAGGTCTATATCCCAAAGAATGTTTTGTGGGTGGCAAAGTATTGGGTACTGAAAGAATGCCCATCAATTGGAAATGGATAGACAAATTGTGGTATATGAAGGGTATGGAATACTATTTTGCCATATAAAATGATGAGGAGACAAAGAAAAACCTGGACTTATGTGAACTGAAACAGTCAATTCAGCAGAATCAAGATAATTCCAAAGGAGTCATGATGAAAATTCTGTCCACAACCAGAGGAAGAATTGATGAAGTCTAAGAGTAGATTGAAACTTACTATTTTTACTTTATTTTATTCATGGTTTTCCCTGCTGTTTTGGTCCATTTCTTTCACAAACTAACCAATACTAAAATATGTTTTACCTGGTTGCACATATATAACCTATATCAAATTGCTTACCATCTGTAATGTTAATTATGTTAATGAGTTAAAGATCTTCCCCACACAGTAATAGACCTGACCATTAAGGGATGCTTGATAAGGGGAGATTTGTTTTGTTGAAAGTCCCATACCTTTTGTTGATTTCTAATGAGACACTGGTTCTGAAGGATCGTGATGCCCTCTGGCTCTGAAAAGTGTATGTTTATTCTAACAGGAAGTTTTGTCTTTGGGCTTACTCACTGGAAGAAGATGAGGTTCTGAGTAGCTATTAAGAATCCCCACAGGCTTTAAAACCCAGATGTTGGTACTTCTTTCTCTGCTAACTATGTGTGTATACATACATACATTCATACATACATATATATATATATATATATATATATATATATATATATATATATATATATGCAACAGCAAACAGTTGGATCTGTCTGTTGACTTATGATGCATATGTTGTTCATGTCAGACAATTGGAATCCATGTCTGTTGGTCTTCATTTCTGTGCAGTTTCTCTGAAGTTTGGGGTGCTGACTTTTCCAGTGAAATAAGTAAATTATATATGTGCCTGGTTAGATTGTTGACCCCCAAAAGTTGCTTTCCTTTTAGAAAAACAGATCTAAGAAACTGCACAGCAGGCCATCTTGTGTATGTTGTGGTCCTTGCTCTTACATTTCTACTGTAGTTGGTCAGTATCTGTATAAATTTAAAGTATGGGATTTTGTGGGATTTGGATAATTGTCTCTTGTTTCCCAATTGTGGTAGCTATAGTATGGGGAGCCCTCAAAGGTGGAGAGGGTCAGAGCCAGGACTCCAGTGGATTAAGCCAGCTCCTGACTGTGTCAGAGAGGTGAAGGCCATGAAAGTGTACCGCATTCAAAATCCAGACTAGAGCAGAGAGAGCTTGGAATGGAGCCTTGGAGCAGCAGTGAAAAACTGCTAGTGGGTAGACCTTGGAGAGGTGAGCTGTGGAACTGGAACATAGAGTTGCCTGTGTGTAGACCAAGACAGGAGTTGTGAGCAGCTGGTTCCTGCTGAAAGAGGAGGAACCAAGAGCTCAGAATTCAGGCCCAGGGCAAAATGGAGGCTGTGCAGCAAGGCATTGAGTGTGCTTTTATGCAGCATTCTCCTGGGACAGTTTAGGACCCAGGGGATGGAGCTGTCTCTTGTGGGTGGGGGCAAGTGCCATGTACCCCGAAGGATTTCACCCTGATGGCTTTGTTGCCCTGTCACCCCTCGGTACTTGGAAGCAGGGCCTGGAACATTGTTAGATCTGGAAATTGGCTCATCAGAGCCTGCAGCTCACTGTGCAGAGGAAACACACCAGAAGAGGACTTTATTTGCACATTTTATTTTGGATTGAGGAAGGAGAAGCTGACAGCTCACTCCCCAAAAATTGACCTCCAAAGAATGTAGTTACTTATTCTGCAAATATAAACTTCATGACCTGTTTATTTGTGAGAATCTTGTATTTGCTTAAGAAATGTTAATATCTATTCAGATACAAGTTGTTCATGTAATGAATGTGAATGATCCTGGGGCCCAATATAATGTCAATTATGTTAATAAGAGTTAAATATCTTCCCCATCCATTAATGGGCCTGTCCATTAAGGGAAGCTTGATTAGGGGAAATTTGTTTTGTAGAAAGGCCCACACCTTTTTTTAATTTCTAACGAAGCACTGATTCTCAAGAGTTGTGATGCCCTCTGACTCTGAAAGGTGTATATATACTCTGAAGTGAAGTTTTAATTTGGGGTTTACTCTTTGGAAGTGTTTTTTTGTTTTGTTTTGTTTTGTTTTGTTTTTGGTCAGACAAGACTCTGGGTAGCTACTAAAACTACATTTTTAAATATGTTGGACATTTAGAGACCACTCCAATGATAATGATCTTCAGTTTTTCCCTTTGGTCTGGAATCAATACTAAGAACTTAGCTCTCCTGTAAATGCCCACAGTCAACAATTTCCCCACCCCTTGCTACTTCACTCACTGCTCACTGGACATGTCCTCATTCCATCTCATTCAGGACCACCTCTCAGGAGCACAGTTGGGCTTGGCATCTCTTTTCAGCAAGGGCTCCCAAATCTTCCTCTGCTCAGAATCTGACTCCCCATACTATTTAGCAGGTAAAAATGCCTGTGGCTGAGGTCTAGACTATCTCCCACCCAGCTAGTGGGAGTGTCCATTGCTGCTGTTTCAGTGCAGTGATCCTGGAGACTTTTGCAATTCACTGCAGCTGAACTTCTGTCCTGGGATTTTTCTTTGTGTCTTCTCCAGTTGTCCTGATGGGGTGCTTGGTTGCATGTACTTGGGCCCTAATTCTAAAATCACATTTACCTGTAAAAATCACATTTCTCCCTAACCTCAAAATATTAGTTCAGTCAGTTTCTCCCCAGCCCAAGGACACAACTTACCCTAGCAACAATCTTTATCTCCCTTCCTGCTACAGTAGCCAGCTGCACCTATAGAAATTAGCACTTAGAGTCAGTTGCATCCTGATTGAACAGGCTGTGTACTGGGTCATAAAGATGTTTACTACTCACTGAACGATCATATGTATCCTAGACTTAGACATAACTTTACTCCCTTACATTTATCTTGTCTAATAACACAAAGATGAGAACAACCCGGTTTTTCTGAGCCAGCCTTCACCACTGGTTAACTTAGTGAAGTTTCAGGCATAAAACCACACCTCCATGTAACTCCCCCTTGGACTATTTCTGATGAATTCTGAGTAAAATATGTGTGCAGTAGGTATCAAAAGTGCATGTTCATTTAAACATTGACCACTCCTTAACCATTCCCTAACCCCCCCTCAAAAAAAACCACTTAGCATATTTGGCACAAGGGATGCTATAGAATATCCTATATAAACTTTTCCTGTACTCCTTAAAAGTTGCAGTTTCCCTAAGAACTCTTGCCAGTTGAAAAGTATAATAAATCTTTACCTTGACTTCAACAATGCTTGAGTCTGTGAATTCTTCTCCAGATGAGCTACCCCTGCTACTCTGGTCTTTATAGGTGTCTCACACATCCCTTCCAGCCCTCACCAAACCTAGGAGGACCAGTGTTCTACCCCAATTCTTGTTTATTTTTGCTGCTCTGCATTAACCCTGAGGTTGTATTTTGTCTTGTTTGTGGAGAAAATCTGGAGTGCTTGTTATTTTCTAACCTACTCCATCATCTTTCCAGAATCAGAAAAACTTGGCAAGATTTACATGGTATAATGCTGAGTGAAGTTACCAGAACTAGTAGAACATTTTACACAGTAACAGCAACATTGTATCATGATTAACTATGACAGACCTAGCTTTTCTAATTGATACAATGATTCAAAACAATTCCAAAAGCCTCATAATGGAGAATGCTGTCTAAACCAAGAGAAAGAACTATGGAGTCTGAATGCAGGTGTTATTTTACTTTTTACCTTTTTTTTTTTCTATTTTCTTTCTTGTTGCTTTCATTTCTGTTGTGATTCTTCTTTTACAATATGACTAATGTGGAAATATATTTAACATAATTATACATGCATAACCTGTATGTGATTGCTTGCTGTCTTGGTGGGGAGAAAAAGAAGAATGGGAGAAAACTTTTGAACTCAAAATCTGGCAACAATATATGTTGAAAACTACCTTTAAATGTAATTGGAGAAAAAACACGAAATAATATTAAGAGCAAAAAAAAATCGATAAAGTTTTTTATGCCCTCATGGATGGTTAATTTTTGCAAAGGTACTATGTGCCACTGAAAAAAATGTATATTCCTTTCTATTCTCAATCTCTTCTTTCCATGTGTCTATCCTATCTAGTTTATCTAAAATTTCATTCATCTCCTTGATTCCTTTCGTTTTTGCTGTTGTTAGATTTATCTATTTCTGACAGGAGTATGTTGAATTCTCCCACTATTATTGTTTTGCTACCCAATTAAAGTTAAAATTCATTTAGTTTTTCATTTCATAACTGGTGCTAAATGAGTAAATTAATTTAGGTAGAATTCTCATTTTTATTATATTGGCTTGGTCAGCCTACAAGCAACTGATACTTTTCCACTTACTTAGATCTGACTTTATTTGTGTGAAAATTATCATGTAACTGTGTTCATATAGTC
Organism: Bettongia penicillata ogilbyi; assembly: GCA_023548195.1. Lineage (NCBI taxonomy): Eukaryota > Metazoa > Chordata > Mammalia > Diprotodontia > Potoroidae > Bettongia > Bettongia penicillata. The sequence goes on from JAJHZJ010000562.1 coordinate 715,234, forward strand.
CCTGGATTTGTTTGGTGGGTAGGCTCCCAAATACCCTAGTTTTAAATGAGATTTCTTTTTCTATCTCTTCCTGTTGGACTTTGTTAGCAATAAATAAAAATGCAGAAGATTTGTGTGGGTTTATTTTGTAACCTTCAACTTTTCCAAAGTTGTTTATTTTTTTCTTCTTGAATTGCTACAATTAACATTTCTAGTACAATATCAAATAATTGTGGTGATAATGGACGCAATTGTTTCACCCCTGATCTTGAAAATGCATATAGCTTACCTCCATTGCATATCGTGCTTCCTGTGGAATTTAGATAGATAATGTTTATATTATTTTATGGAAAATTCCCTTTGTTCCTATACTCTGCAGTGTTTTTAATAAGAATGGGTGCTATAGTGTGTTGAAAGCTTTTTCTGCATCTATTGAGATAATCATGTGGTTTCTATGAGGTTTGTTGTAGATATGATGAATAATACTAATTTTTTTTCTAATATTGACCCAGTCCTGCTTCCTGATATGAATTCTACCTGTTCATAATGTACTATCCTCATGATAAGTAGATGTATTCTTTTTGCGAAAATTTATTTAAAATTTTAGCATCTATGTTCATTAGAGACATTGGTCTATAATTTTCTTTCTCTCTTTTGTCTCTCACTGTTTTAGGCATCAAAATCTTATTTGGATCATAAAAAGAATTTGGGAGGACTCTTTCTTCCCCAATTTTCCCCAATAATCTATATAGTATTGTAATTAACTGTTCTTTAAATGCTTGATAGAATTAACTTGTAAATCCATCTGGAACTGGAGATTTTTTTTCTAGGGAGATCATTAATGATTTGTTCAATTTCTTTTTCTCAAATGGGGTTATTTAAGTATTCAACTTCCTCTTCTGTTATTCTGGGCAGTTTATATTTTTTTAAAATAATCATCCACTTCATTTAGATTGTCGAATTTATGGGCATAAAATTGGACAAAGCAACTTCTAATTTTTATTTAATTTCCTCCTCATTCGAGATGAGTTCCCCAGTTTAATTTATGATATTGGTAATTTTATTTTCTTCTTTCCTTTTTTTAATCAAATTGATGAAAGGTTTACAATTTTTTTTGTTTTTTTTTCATAAAGCCATCTCTTAACGTTTAATTATTAGTTCAATGGTTTTCTTAATTTCAATTTCTTTACTCTCTCTTTTGGTTTTCAGTATTTATAACTTGATATTTACTTGGGGATTTTCAATTTGTTGTTTTTCGAGTTTTTTTCAGATGCATGCCCAATTCATTGATCTCTTCTTTCTCTATTTTGTTCATGTAGGCATTCAAAGATATAAAGCTTCCCCTAAGAACTGCTTTTTCAGTATCCCATAAGATTTATTAGGTTATCTTATTATTGCCATTCTCTTGAATGGAGTTGTTGGTTGTTTCTATGATTTGTTGTTTAACCCACTCCTTCTTTAGGATTAGATTATTTCATTTCCAATTAATTTTTGGTCTATCTTTCTGTGGCCTTTTGTTACATAGGTTTTTTTATTGTATTATTATCTGAAAAGAATGCATTGATTGTCTCTGCCTTTCTTCACTGAATTGTGAGACTTTTATACCCAAGTACGTGGTCAATTTTTGTACATATAATGTGTGCCACTGTGCAAAGGTATATTCCTTTCTATCCTCATTCAATTTTCTCCAGAGATCTATCATATCTACTTTATCCAGTGTTTTATTCACCTCCTTAACTTCTTTGCTGTTTATTGTAAGGTTAGATTTATCAGTTTCAGAGAGGGGGAGGTTGAGGTCCCCCACCAGTATAATTTTGCTGTCTATTTCTTCCTGTAGCTCCCTTAACTACTTTTCTGAGAATTTCGATGGTATACCACTTGGAGCATATATACTCGGTAATGATATTGTTTCATTTTCTGTGGTATCTTTTAGTAGCATATAGTTTCCTTCCTTATCTCTTTTGATTAGATCTATTCCTGCTTTTGCTTTGTTGGAGATTAGGATTGCTATCCCTGCTTTTATATGAGCTGAAGCACAATATATTCTGTGCCAACATTTAACATTTACCCTGTGTGTATTCCCCAGTTTCAAACGTGTTTTTTGTAAAGGTCTTTCCCTTTTCTCAGTTTGATATGATATCCACTCACTAAATTAAGGCTAGGCAAGAATTCAAGCAAAAGATGTTTTAGCTTGCCTTCAGAAAAGATTCTGTCTGGGAGGGGAAGATTTTGTGAGTTTCTAGGCAGAACAGAAACAATTAATATTTACATTAACTCTGAGTCATTGCAGCCCAAATAATGAGCAAGCGAGGCTGGAACCTAGTATTGACCAATTAATAATAGCCAGAGAGATGCTCCCTAATATTTTTAAAATTCTGAAGAATTACAAATACCTTTTTACCAGTTATGGATGTAAACAGGTTTACCTTATTGTAGACGAAGACATAGACTCAGAAGAGGACAACAGCATCTACAGGCAAAGCCACCAATAAATGTAAATTGGTCCCCAGGCAAAAAAAAACTCCTAGAAAAGAAAAAACAGCATTAAAAAATAAGAGAGGTGGAAGAAGATTTGGCAAAATAAGTAAAAATGATACAAGAAAATTATAAAAAAAAAAGGAGTGAGCACGATGGTAAAGGAAGAACAAAAAAATGAGGCAAAAGGATGTACAAAATTTAGCTGATGAAAGCACGTCGATACAAATTAGAATCGGCTGAAAAGGTAAAGGAGATCAGAAAGCTAACAAATTGAAGTAGTTATTAAAAATTAGAATCGGTCAAGTGGAATATAATGATTCTATGAGATATCAAAAGACAAACAAAACCAAAAGAATGAAAAACAGAAGAAAATGTAAAATTTCTCACTGGTAAAACAAACTGACATAGAAAGTAGATGCAGGTCTGATAATTTAACAATGATATATTGGACTACCCCAAAGCCACGATCAAATAAAGAGCCTGGACATAGTATTTCAAGATGTTATCAAGGAAAAGTGCCTGGTATTCTGAAACCAGAAGATGAAATAGAAGTTAAAAGAATGAACAGATCACCTCCTGAAAAAAATTTCAAAATGAAATCTCCTGAAAATATTATAGCTAAATTTTAGAGCACCTAGGTCAAGGAGAAAATACTACAAGTTGCAGGAAAATAGAAAAACAAACAATTCAAGTAACATAAATTCACCTTCAAGATTACCCAAAATTTGGCAGTTTCTATATTAAATTATCAGGTTGTTTGAAATATTACACTGTGGAAAGCAAAGGAGCTAAGATTACTACCAAGAATCACCTAGCCAGGTAAACTGAGCACAATCTTTTAGAGGGAAACAATGGGTATTCAATAAAAGAGAGGATGTCTAAGCAAGTGATGTAGTCAGAGTGGTTATGTATGCCTGGAAATCCCAGAAGGTCTGTTTAATAAAATTAGAGCATATGAATGGGAATAAAATGTGAAAAGCGACAAGATGTTACCAATATCTGGGGCTACTTGAGTCAGTAATTCCTACTTTTGATTTTTCTTTTAAACACCAACCTTAGCAGAAAGTGTCATCACTGAGTTATGGTGAGGGTTACCACCCTTCTACTTTCTCCTGTTTTGTTGATGCTAGATATATTCTTCTAAAATCAATATGAAAATTTAATGAACTTCTTTATTTACAACAGCAATTACAGCTGTCATTCTTTGTGATTTAAACCTTACGTTATTGTTGCTGTTCAGTTGTATCTGAGTCATTGTGATGCCATTGGAAGTTCTCTAGGCAACTTACCGGATTCTCCAGATCACTTTTACAGATGAGGAACTGAAGCAAAGAGGGTTAAATGACTTGCCCTGGATCATTTAGATAATATATATTCAAGGCCAGATTTGAGCTCAGGGAGGTATCTTCCTGATTTCATGCCTTGCACTCTATATATTGTTCCGCCTAGCTGCCTGAAACATCCCACACAATTAACAAACTATAAATATGTAAATTGAACAGCAATTTAAATGAGCAATGAATCATATAGCAATTATGACCATTGAACGTATATTCAGTGAACACTTTACATTCAACCTTTACATACTTATTTTATCTCATAGAAATACCTTGTTCTATATCAGTTGTTTTTTGTTATATTTTAGAAATGTGACAGGGTTTCCCTATCAGTTGCAATTGAGATAGTTTCATGTTTTATCAATAAGGTGAGAAGTCATAGGCATAGATGTCACTAACCAGCTTACTCTAGCATGATGTGTGAAGTCCAGTTTATCAACTATACATCAGGGCAGCTTTAGAACCTATGCAAAAATCATCAATCATCCAGCAAAATCTTTAATTGGTATAATGGTAATTTAAATGGGAAGATCTTTCCCATTCATGAATAAGCTCTGCTTAAGTCACATGGAAACCTGAATCTGTGATTCATCAGTCCATATGACTTTAAGTCATATGGAGCCAGAAGCAGGAGATCAAGAAGGATGGAACGGGGAGAGGCAGAGCGAGAGCAGAGCCGAGAGGAAAGATAGTCATGAGATTAGTCAGAGCTAGGAAGGATTCAGGGAAGAAATAAGATGGTTAACATGAGTGAGGAAACTTGTTTGTGAATTTATTTAATGGAGCCAGCTTGTGATTTGTTTAAGGGAACTTGTTTGTTGGAAACCTGGCAAGGGGAAGGCTTGGGGATGATGTTATTCTCTGCATTGTTATTATGTTTAGATTTTTATTATTATGGTGGATTTGGCTTTCTGGTGTTGGGAGTTGACTTTCTGGTGTCTGAATGAATGTATTGGTTCTGTATTTCCTGTGGAGAGTCTGTTGTATTTCACGATTCAGAATTGGTCTGGGATAGTTATGGCTGCTGTAGGTTCTGTGGATAACACATTGGTGCTACAGTAGTCCCAGACTATTGCCAGTTTTTTGCCAGGTGTCATTTGGTAAGAATCATTATTTTAAACTTTGTTTTTCCAAGTGTGTCATACTTCAATCTATTTCTCAAATTCCCAGCACACCTCATAAGTAAATTGCTCACCAAAATAGTTTTATTATACTGAGGAAATAATATTTTAAATATCACATTACATTTTTAAATATCACAGGGTTTCTCTTTTGGTTACAAAACTGCTGAATGGAATAAACCCTGAGTCTTTCACTTATAGCACATTTCTTTTTTTGGACTGATGAATATCTGTCCAATTTTCATTATATGTTACTTATTGTTCTATTGGCTTGTAAAGAACAACAATAATAAAAATAAATACTCAACAGATTTCTTTTTTTTTGCTTAAACAACAAAATTGTCTTCATTTTATTCTAATATAACTATACTAAATAATGTGTCAACATAGTACTTTTTTAAACATTAAAATTGCTAGCAACTTTGAATGAAAATGATTTAGATTAGTGAGTTTTTGTTGATATATGACATGATGAGACAGAAGACTAGCAAGACTATTAGATAAAGAGTCAGAAAGATCACATGCTTTATAGAGTCTATTGGGTCCTAAACTCTCATTTTATTTATGATGTAACTCAGACTGAAGGTAATTAAATAATTGGCCAAAGTTCACAAAAATAACAGTCACTCAAGGTGATTAAATGTGAACTGAAGTCATTTGACCATAAAATAATGATACATTTTTCTGGGTTACAAAGTAACCTTTCAATACTTTGATCCTCTTTTAATACCTGTCATCTTTTAATATCTAAGTCATCTTATTTATCATCTTATTTTATTGAAAAAAGTTAAAAGGCTGAATTTTTTGCTTCTAGTATAAAAATACAAAATCTTCTAGAAGAATCACTGAAATACTTTCGAAACATGAAGATTATTATGAGAAGGATTAAATATGCATTTTAGCAAATGTGAGGGGCCGTTGTGAGGGGCCGCCATCGGACCTCCTGGGTGGATAGGTGACAGCCGGGAGTCTATACCCGCCCTAACTGGCGGTCACGCGCTTGGCCCGTGACTTCCTCATTTTGGGCGCAAGGAAGGCTCGTGGACAAGGTACGGCATCGCCCTCGGGGAGGTACTGAAGGGGCTCCACACCAATCATGATGGGACATGACCAACTATGACCTTAGAAGGCAAAGTGTTGAGAGATGACCCGATCTTAAGACCCAATGCAGACGCAGGGCTAGAACCCGGAAAGGATAAGGAATATAAGGCAACGCCCTAGGGGGCTCGGGGCGACTGGACTGATGTGAACTGCTGAATAAACACCCACTTTGCTCTACCACCCTGGCTCGTGCTTGGTTTCCTCCCGAACTCCGATCCCCGGGGACGGGTCCAGAGACGTCTGAAGCTGCATGACGCAGAGTGAGGGGTTACTACCCACCAGGAGGGTCGATCGGGGACTTTCGCCCGGGACAAGCAAATATGAGAAAATCTGAAAGCAATTAATCTTCCATCAGAACAGGAAAAAGTACCAAATATTACTGCTTTATAAAACAATGAGAAAACATAGAACTTTTTAAACAAAGTGCATTAAATACTTTCCATTTCAAAGGAAAGAATTAATTCAAGGGAAATAAAGTATATTGATCTTGTCATTTTTTTAATCCTAGGGGAATAAAACTACTTACCAGCATTGCAATCAATTCCTGTAGCGAGCTATTGTATAAAGGAAACAGATTGAAATGGTTCAAGATTGTTTGTTTTGTTTTTACCTAAAAAGATTCCACCCGACATAGTGAAATGAAGTCAAAGAAGGTATATTTTGGGTTCTCAAATAAAGGGGTGAAAGATGACAATTTTGAAGAACGAATAAATGAAATTTACCTAAGGCCACACAAATGTAAAAATGAAAATCAAGAGTAGTATACTTTTGGGAAAGTATGTGTCTATATATGTATGTATATATGTATATGTATATGCATATATCTATAACTGTAGAGAAGCATATTGAAATTTCATTGTATCCTTATAGGGGGTGGGAGTGGGGGAAAAAGAACAAAGTAAAAACTACACAGCAGAGAAAAAAGAAAACTTAGAAGGAAGCAAAGATAGAAAATTCTCCATGCAACATATATCATTTATCATACAGGCTTTCTTGAAATGAAAATTCATTACTACATATTTTGTATCCTCTTTTATGTTCTATTATGTTATGACATGTTTTTTTTTTCTTACTCACTTTGTATTTAAGTCCCAATATTTAAGCTTATGATATGTTTTGTTTCTTTTCTTTATTCTCTATTTGTGTTTTGGCTTTTGAGTGTAAAATAAAATTTAACAAAAATTGTCTCCATTAAATGAAAAAAGAAACAATTAAACAAAACATTTTAGGGGTGAAAAAAGAAGGCAGAAAATTATAAAGACATTACCACTGATATACTCAAAGACTATAGAGTTTGGTATATCTGCCATTTGTCATTTGGCATCTATTTCTTGGATTAACTTTTGGGCATTTTCCTGAAAAATCTAGGTATTATTAGTCATATGTATACAGAATACTCTCCTCCAGTAATCTCCTCAATGGAAAAGTGAACCCAGGACAAGTTGAGTTTTAAGGATTTTGGTTATTGCTGTTGGTCCCTGGGAAGGGTTTTCAATTGGAGAAAAAATTAAATTCTTCTACAGCTACATTGTGAGTTCAATTACGGCAGTTTTATTTTGAAAAAAAAAAATACATTTAAACCTGGAACTCTGAAGAAAAAGATGGTTGGTATTCCTTTGAAGAGGTTGGAGCTCCACCAATGTGAAACATTGCATATACTTTTAGACTTTCATAACGTAATAATAAAATTTCTTTACATTTTTCTTTCTTTTTCCTAATATTTTTTTCTTTTTTTTCCTTTGGTTGCAAAGGAAACTTTGCTTAAAAAAATGTTTAATCATATACAAGATGTGACTGAATCTCTTGAAAATATTCCTTTACTTGGAATTCTTCGTTTTTAACTCTTAATATGATTGGAATTTTTTTTTGTTAACACAACTATGCAAAAGTTCCATTAAATATTTGTGTCTAGTATGAAGTTTATAATGTTTATTTATTTATCTTTAGTTTTCAACATTCATTTTCAGAAAATTTTGAGTTCCAAACTTTCTCCTCACCCCAAAATGTGGAGAATTCTGATTACCCTTTCCCCCAATCTACCCTCCCTTCTAGCACCCCTTCCTTCCCTTATCCCCATCTTCTATCTTGTCTTGTAGGGCAAGATAAATTTCTATACCCCATTACAGGTATTTCTTATTTCCAGGTTGTATGAAAAATACTCAACATTTGTTCTTAAAATGTTGAGTTCCAACTTCTCTTCCCTTCTCCCTCCTCACGTATCTCCAATGAGAGGAGCAACAATTCAGCATAGATAATATATGTGTAGTTCTGAAAATGACTTCCATAGGGGAGGAGCAAAGATGGCGGAGTAGAAAGACTCACGCATGCTACCTCTGAACACACATTCCATAAATTTTCTGTAAAAAGAATTCACTACAAATTCTGGAGCAGAGCAAGCCATGCAGAAACACAGTGGAGAGGATTTCCGTTCCAGAGAGCCCTGGAAAACTGTCTCCAGGGGTCCATCATGCACCAGACAGCAGAGCCTAGCCCAGCCCTGCCCTGGCTGAGTGGCCCTGAGAGGAAGAGATCCAAGCAGGCTTCAGGGATGGAATCTCTGGCGGACGTGAAGGTCCCTCCACCCACAGGCACTACAGGTCAGTGAAAGAGACTTCTGGGCTGGCCGAGAGGGGAACGGGGTATGTCCACGACTCTGGCCCCCTTGGGATGCAGTGGCAGAGGGAGCAGGGGCCAGGAGCTCCCACAGCAGACCAGAACTCCACTCTATTACTAAAGGTCTCTGCATAAAGCCCGTAAGGGAACTGAACCTGGGAGGCGGCCCTGCCCCAACCTGACCACCAGAACTTAAGCTCACATTGAATAGCAGCCATGCCCATCACTGAAAGCCCTGAGGGTGGGGAGCAGCATTTGAATCTCAGGCCCCAAGCACTACCTGGGCAGATCTAGGCGGGGTGGAGAGGAATCTCAGAAATCAAGTAACTGGCTGGGAAAATGTCCAGAAAGGGGAAGAAAAATAAGACCATAGAAAGCTACTTTCTTGGGGAACAGATGTTTCCATCTTTCAATTCTGATAACGAGGAACAATGCTTACCATCAGGGAAAGACGAGGAGGTCGGGGTCGCTGTATCCCAGACATTCCAGGTGGATGTGCGGTGGGCTCAGGCCATGGAAGAGCTCAAAAAGGATTTTGAAAATCAAGTTAGACAAGTGGAGGAAAAAGTGGGAAGAGAGATGAGAGAGATGCAAGACAAGCATGAAAAACGGGTCAATACCTTGGTAAAGGAGACCCAGAAAAATGCTGAAGAAAATAACACCTTGAAAAATAGGCTCACTCAATTGGCAAAAGAGACTGAAAAGGCCAATGAGGAGAAGAATGCTTTCAAAAGCAGAATTAGCCAAATGGAAAAAGCTTACTGAAGATGACAGTTCTCTCAAAATTAGAATGGAAGAGATGGAGGCTAATGACTTTCTGAGAAACCAAGAAATCACAAAACAAAACCAAAAGAATGAAAAAATGGAAGAGAATGTGAAATATCTCATTGGAAAAGCAACTGACCTGGAAAATAGACCCAGGAGAGACAATTTAAAAATTATGGGACTACCTGAAAGCCATGATCAATAAAAGAGCCTAGACATCATCTTTCATGAAATTATCAAGGAAAACTGCCCTGAGATTCTAGAACCAGTATTGAAGGAATCCATCAATAGCTGCCTGAAAGAGATCCAAAAAGAGAAACTCCTAGGAACATTGTGGCCAAGTCCAGAATTCCCAGGTCAAGGAGAAAATATTTCAAGCAGCTAGAAAGAAACAATTCCAGTATTGTGGAAATACAATCAGAATAACTCAAGATCTAGCAGTTTCTACATTAAGGGATCGAAGGGAGTAGAATAGGATATTCCATAAATCAAAGGAACTAGGAGTAAAACCAAGAATTACCTACCCAGAAAAACTGAGTATAATATCTCAGGGGAAAATCTGATCTTTCAATGAAACAGAGGACTTTCAAGCATTCTTGATGAAAAGACCAGATCTGACAAAAAAATTTGACTTTCAAACACAAGAATGAGAAGAAGCATGAAAAAGTAAACAGCAAAGAGAAGTCATAAGGGACTTACCAAAGGTGAACTGTTTACATTCCTACATGGAAAGACAATACTTGTAACTCTTAAAACTTTTCAGTGTCTGGGTAGTTGGTGGGACCACACACACACATGTACACACGTGCACGCACGCACATATACACACATAGACGCACACACAGAGATAGAGAGCACAGAATGAATTGAATAGGATGGGACCATATCTTAAAAGAAATTAAGGTAAATGGTGAGAGAGAAATGTAGTTGGAGGAGAGAGGGTGAAATGGAGTGGAGTAAAATATATCTCATTCAAGAGGCAAGCAGAAGACTTTTTGTGGAGGGAAAAAGAGGAAAGCTGAGAAAAAAGAAACATGAAGTTTGCCCTCATCACATTCGACTAAAGGAAGGAATAAAATGCACACTAATTTTGGGATGAAAACCTATCTTACATTACAGGAAAGTGGGGGAGAAGGTGATAAGCAGGGTGGGTGGGGGATGATGGAAGGGAGGGAAATGGGAGGAGGGAGCAATTTGAAGTCAACACTCAGGAAGGGACAGGATCAAAAGACAAAATAGAAACAATGGGGGGCAGGATAGGATGGAGGGAAATACAGTTAGTCTTACCCAACACTATTATCGAAGTCATTAGCAAAAGTGCATAGATATGGCCTCTATTGAATTGCCTGCCTTCCCAAAGGGAATGGGTGGGGAGGGAGGGATGGGGAGAATTTGGAACTCCAAATTTTAGGAACAACTGTCAAGTATTGTTCTTGCTACTAAGAAATAAGAAATACAGTTAATGGGGAATAGAAAGACATCTGGCCCTACAGGACAAAAGAGAAGATGGGGACAAGAGAAGGGAGGGATGATAGAAGAGAGGGCAGATTGGTGATGAGGAAAATTAGAATGCTCGGTGTATTGGGGTGGGGGGAGGGGATAAATGGGGAGAAAATTTGGAACCCAAAATTTTATGAAAATGAATGTAAAAAGTTAAAAAATTTTTATTTAAAAAAAAGAAAATGACTTCCATAATAATCATGTGGAGTAAGATTAACTATATTTCCCTCCATCTTATCCTTCCCCCATTTCTTCTATTCTCTCATTTGACGTTGTCCCTCCCCAAGAGTGTTTGCTTCTAACTGGGCCCTCCTTCCATTTGCCCTCCCTTCCATCATCCACCCACCCCAATCTGCTTATCCTCATGTTTCCTACTTTTCTATAGTGTAAGATAGGTTTTTATACCAAGTTGAGTGCGGCTTTTATTCCTTCATTGAGGCAAATGTAATGAGAGTAAGCTTCACATTATCCCTCAAACCTCACCCCCTTCCCCTTGCATCGAACAAGCTTTTTCTTGCCTCTTCTGTAAGAGACAAGTTGCCCATTCCATTTCTCCCTTTCTACTCCCAATATATTCTCCTCTCAGCCCTAAATTTTATTTTTTTACATATGATCCTTTCCTATTCAATTCATCCTGTGGCTGGCCGTCTCTCTCTCTCTCTCTCTCTCTCTCTCTCTCTCTCTCTCTGTGTGTGTGTGTGTGTGTGTGTGTGTGTGTGTGTGCATTTCCTCTGACTACCCAAATACTGAGAAAAGTCTCAAGGGTAACAAATATTATCTTTACATATAGGAATGTAAACAGTGCAACTTTAAAAACTTCTTTATGATTTTTCTTTCCTGTTTATTTTTTCATGCTTCTCTTGATTCTTGTGTTTAAAAGTCAACTTTTCTCTACAGTTCTGGTCTTTTCATCAAGAATACTTGAACATCCTCTGTATCATTGAATGACCATTTTTTCCCCTGGAGTATTATACTCAGTTTTTCTGGGTAGATTTTTCTTCATTTTAATCCTAGTTCCTTTGACTTCTGGAGTATCATATTCCAAACCCTTTGATCCCTTAATGGAGAAGCTGTCACGTCCTGTGTTGTTCGGTTTGTATTTCCACTGTACTCAAACTTTTTCATTCTACCGGCTTGTAATATTTTGTCCTTGACCTGAGAACTCTGGAATTTGGCTACAATGTTCCTTGCAGTTCCTCTTTTTGGATCTCTTTCAGTAGGTGATTGGTGGATTCTTTCAACATTTATTTTGCCCTCTAGTTCTAGAATATCAGGGCAGTTTTCCTTGATAATTTGTTTATTATGAATTTTTGTTGATTTTCTTTTTGTTGATCATGGCTTTCAGGTAGTCCCATCATTTTTAAATTGTCTCTCCGGGATCTATTTTCCAGGTTAGTTCTTTTCCCAATGAGATGTTTCACATTGATTCCTATTTTTCCATTCTTTTGTTTTTTTGTTTTTTTTGTAATTTCTTAATTTCTTATAAAGTCATTAACTTCCATCTACTTCATTCTCATCTTCAAAGGCCTATTTTCTTCAGTGAACTTTTGAATCTCCTTTTACATTTGGTTATCTGTGCTTTTTAAAGCATTCTTCTCTTCATTGGTTTTGCCAATTGAGTTAGCCTTTTTTAAACGTGTTATTTTCTTCAGCATTTTTTGAGTCTCCTTCAGCAAGCTACTGACTCACTTTTCATGATTTTCCTGCATTGCTCTCATTTTTCTTCCCAATTTTTCCTCTACCTCTCTTCCTTGATTTTCAAAATCTTTTTTGAGTCCTTCCATGGCCTGAGACCATTGCATATTTTTTTGGGAGACCTCTAATGGTAAGCCTCATTCTTTCTCATCCACAAGTATGTAAGGAAGTACTTGTTCATCAAGAAAGTATCATTTTATAGTCTCATTTTTTTTCCCTTTTTAGGGTATTTTCCCAGCCAGTTACTTGATTTTTGAGTCCTTTGTCAAGCAGAGAGTATACTCTGAGGACCTGTAAGTTCTCACATCCTTCTGGTGGCACAATCAAGGTAGAGGAGTTTAATCCGTGGCCAGCTACTGACTGAGATTCAGATCAGCTGCTCAGTTCCTCCAAGGTGAGTAGGTAGGGATGGAACTCTCACTCAGGGCTGAGATTCAGATCAGTTTCTCAATTCCCCCAGTGCCTTCAGGCTGAGAGCTCTCCAAAGGGACCCTGCAGCTGCTGCTGTGGCAGCTGGGCCACCACTGCCATTGCCTTGGTAGAAAAAGCCCTCTTACTGACTTCCAAAGCTCCATTTGGCTCCTGTGGATTGAGGAAACTGAGATCCTACACTGCTGCTGCTGGGGACCCTGCTCATGAGGCCTGCTCCAGGTGCTGTGCAGTCAAGGCCAGGCTGCACTCTGCTCTCTGTCCTGTGCCACTAACCTTTCTTGTTGGCTATCCAGGCCATCCTGGGCTGAAAATCTCCTTCTGTTGTTCTGTGGTTCTACTGCTCTAGAATTTGTAGAGTTATTTTTTTACAAGTATTTTATGGGATGTGGGGAAAGAGCTAGCATATGTGCATCTTTCTACTCAGTCATTTTGGTTCTGCCCCCTCCTCTTTTTCTTTTCTTTAAAAGTTTATCTATTATATGGAATGGTTCTTTGGGCCAGGGAGGAGAAGAGGATACTACAGTAAAGTGATCTAATATTTAGATAAGCTTATTTTTTAAATGATGAGTGATAGACACAATATGAAGGTATATATGAAATCAGCACCACAAACCACCATATGACTCTCTTATCTTTACGAATGTGATAAAAACCTCTCCTTTTTATTGTTGTTTCCAATCTTGTCTTGTTTTAGTTCACACATCATTTCAAGTTTTAAGAGTTTAGCAAGACCTGGATATGTAGAAACCCTGTATAATTTTAAAATACTATATAAATTGCTTCTACAAAATGTTTTTTTACAAAATATTGTTTCTGAGACCATGCACATGGAAGTGGACATGATTTACCCCAAAAATAGGCCTTTTAAAAATAACATTATATACAACTTAGACAGACATATTTTATACATATACAGTGAAATTAAAAGATTGGTTCCTTTTGCAGGGACCTAAGCATTTGTTGTCCTTATTAAACATAAATGTGCTAAAGAGTAATCTTTTATTTTGTCTAGACAGTATTCAATAAGTGATCATGTACTAGATTAAGTTATATGACCTAGGTTCGTATTTTGTTTCCACCATTCAGTAGCTCCATAACTTCAATTAATTTAACTTTCCAAGCTTTCAGTTTCCTAATTACTGAAATAATCATAATGATTTGTGTAGTACCTTTCTCACTCAATCACTTTGAGAAAGCTGTCTTTTAAAGAGCAAAGAACTATCTGACTTTGAATTACTATCATTATGTTACTTGAATGTTATTAAGATAGTCCTTGGGAATTCATTTTAATAAATGCTTCAGTCTCATTTATTTTCCTGCACCAGAGGAACAACATAAAGGAGTATGTTATTTGGGGAAATACTTGATTTAAAATTATAATGTTGACATTTAAAAAAAGCTTAATTTTTTTGCAGCTGTTTGAATTGTAGGTGAAATGTTCCATGTAAGGACATTCACCTGCAAATACATGGTAATATTCCATTTAGTCAAATTGTGTCCTTGCTAAAGAACAGGAGGTTTCAGTTACTGGTATTGGAAGATAACCTTGACCACTCAGTCTTCCCAGAAACCTAAGTCATAATGATTCTGGCCTTCTCTACTTTAATATTGCATACAACATATGCCATATATAATGGAAACAAATGATAATACCTAAAACTACCCCCAATTTGTAATAAATAGTGCCTATTTTATGGAGCAATAATGATCCTCACAATAATTTTGAGTGTCTGTAAATTTCGGGGTAGGTAATAGGAAATGACTAGATGAGTGATCTGGAGGAGATCTTTTAAATTTTCTGAGTCTCAATTTTTCATTGGTGAAACAAACAAATAAAAATAGCCCTTTCCACATTTCACAGATTTACACATGAAAGAGATTGGAAAAGTATTCTTAATAAAGAGTTACACAAATGTCAGGAATTAGTATCAGTAATGATAATCATTACCTTCAATCAATCTCTGTATTGTCTTTCATCCATGTAAGCAAACCATACCTAGGAATCATTCATTGATTCAATCAGTAAGCAATAAGTGATGTGCTATATGGTGTTATCATCTGACCATTGATTGAGGGAGTGGAGCTTATGCAAAGAAAAATAAGGCACATTTCACCACAAGGTATTTGAAGTCTATTGCAGGATATAAGGCACATACACAAATAAATGTGATGCAAAATAGAATATGGTAAATATATAAGATATGAATTATGTACTGTGAGGATTCATTAGAAGAAGAGATCACTTGTGGCTTAGGTATATGGATGTGCACCTTTCGGTAAGGGCATTGCTGGAAGTCTTTTCCAGTCAGAAGTAACATAACTTACATTTGTTCATTCTCTTGTTCTCTCCCAAAATATGAAATTAATAATAATATCTCATTTTTATGTACCAAAGCTTCCAATCCTATGAGGCAAAACAGTTGGGGTATCGTTGTTTTTATTTATAAATGAGGAAACTGAGATTCTGGGAGGATTAATGGCTTCCTTTTTATTCCATATATGGTAGGCACCTAAGGTGGGATTTCATCTCTTCTTAGTTCAGCACTCGATCCATTAGTCTGTGTGATCTCTAAATATCTAATATTAATATTTAAAATGTTACCTCCCTCCTCAAATTTTCTGAGAGTTCTTGAGATTTCTCCTTTGCTCCATCACAGTACATATTTTATTATGTTTATCTGTGTATAGGTGGTTTCCAATCCAGCAGACTCATAGGGAGTATAATTTAAAAACAAAGTCATATACCTGAGTATACAAAAATAGTATTTATCCAGAACAGGCAGTAATGATTTTTAATGTAATTGAAAGCACAGATTTCTACCATATTAGCTGATTGATTTCTAGCATCCTTACCATTGCCTGTATGTAAACTGCAAGAACTTTGGATATGACTGTGCAGCATGGGAGACATTGGCACAGAAATGCTCAGCATGGTGTGCCGACATCATAAAGGGTGCTGTGCCATATGAGCAAAGAATGAAGTAATTGTGATGTGCACATTTAGAGCATCGACCCCACCTATTCACATGGATTATCTGTGCCCAACCTGTGGTAGAGAGTCCCGAGCTCATATGGATCCGATCAGACTGACTGAAATTTCAGTTTATCATGATGATGTCATTTTGGTCCCCTTCAACAAGGAAGGACAGCAACCAATCTAAACTGCAAATAAAATTTGCATCTTCCACCTACTTTGGGGATTTTGTTGTTTTGGTGATGGTTCTTATTTGTTCATTTTACTTTTCTTCTGTCATATATAGAAGCTATGCCAAACAGATTTTTTTTTGGTGAATTTATTTTTGTTTTTAGCAACTGACACTTTGGATCGTTAGCTCTTAATCTAGAGTCATTGGAGTATTTCTAAAGAATCTATGAAGTTGGATAATAAAAAAAAAGTTACATCATTATTTTTACTAATCTGATACTGAAATGTAGCATTTCTTCAATAACTAATGTAGGCAATACACATAATTCTGAGAGAAGGTCAACACAACTCACAACCCTACCAAAGTGACTCTATAACACACACATGGCATGAACACACATAGACAGATAAGTTTGAAAAAAAAAACTTTATAATTTGTACAGAGTGTTTATGTAAATCAGGTTTACATATTCCTAAAACCATTCACACGGTTAAGTTCCCAATGTGTACCCTTTCAGGGATCTAGGGATAATTCTCCTTAGAAAATGGTGGAGTTTTTATGATGCTGTTTGATAAAGCCTCCATTCTAGTGAGATGTCCCCCAATATCAATTGCCTGTTATAGCTCTGTTACCACTTTCTTTTAAGTAATATCAATGGATTTTTAACTCCCCCAAATACTAACTAGATATGACAAGAACAGAAGTTACAAAACATTTCTTTGCCACATCTGAGACACTTTCCCTTATATCATCATGTAACTGGATACAGTGGGATCACACTTAAAGCAATTCCTACAGAGCATTTTCGTTAAAAGTTCATGTCTGAAAAAGCAGCATAGACTTTGGATGAATTGTTGCTGTTTATCAATTTCTATTCTGGGTCAAGCAGATGCTTCATATCTTCACACTTCACCAGGTAGGACTACCCTAAAAACATAACATTGAAACTAGCTCAGGGCTTCTAGTGGCTTGCTCACCTCACCCCAGTGGTCACAAAGTGGTAATCTAACAAAATACATAGTCCTACACCAATGATCAGGAAAAATAATTTGAAAAAAACATAGAGTCTGTCTTCTCATGATTCCAACCATGCAAAAAGAGAGGCACCATTATCAGATTAATGCACATAGTAAACATTCTCATAAGGACTAGACTTTAATTGACCAATATCAGTTGCGTGTAAGATATATTTCATGGAAATCCCAGGTAATGCATTTCAGTAAAGCTATTTTTTAATAATGCAGAAATCTTGAGAAAACTTTGACAAACATTGGTTCTAACATTTGCTTAATACAATAAAGAACTGAACATGTACTTCATCAGCAAATGTTGCTAAATCAGAAAGATTATTGTTGTAATATGCTCTTGATGGGCCTCTAATACTTATGGTAGGAGTTTTTCATAGCAGAGAGTGTTATTTCTCTTTTTTTATTATTCTATAAAAATCCTTATAAAGGAGATATATGCTAATGCTGTCTTACAAAAATCCTTTCCTCATAATACACATATACATGTGTGTGTAAGCATATAAAAATAAGAACACACATATACACATTTAAATAAGAATATGTGGAAGGGATAATTACTTTTTCTTTGGTAATTTCTTATCATGTTTGAAAACATAACTTCAGACATCAAATTGTTTGATGGCTGTTGTCTTCTCCACTACCTTACCTCCACCCCTCCAAGGACATAAAAATCATTGCCTGATTTCATACTGTAATCCACATATTTACCTTCAAATAACATAAAGAAAAAATGCATCATTGATTCTAGTAACAGTCTGAAGGTCATGATAATCTTTCAAGGTCAATTTGCCAAACTGCACTTCAGTGCTTTTGTTATATGCCTGGATGAGTTTGCTGTTTTGTGGCAGCCTCTTTCAATCAAGAGATAACTTGTGAATAATAAGTAAAAAAAAATGCTTCACAAAAACTTCTAAGCTCCACTTTTCTAATCCAAAGGTGTGATAGGGTGCAGCCAGCCACAATGATTGAACTTAGAACAAGTTATTATCAGATAGAAAACACAATCACTGACTGAAAGGTGCTTGGGACTTTAAAACCTACAAATGCTGGATGAAATGCAATATAGTCCTTTCCATTTGTCAGTTTCCCAAAATATCTCATTTATTTTAGGTAATTCACCATGTTGTGGTAAAGATAAGCAACCATATTAGGAAAACAAAATTGTAAATCTAGCCTCATTTTATATGATCTCTGAAAAATTATTTATTTACTAGTCAGTAGGAGGTTCAATGCAGGCTTAGAATTAGGAAGATTCATCTTCCTGAGTTCAAATCTGACCTCAGGCACTTACTGGCTATGTGACCTTGGGCAACTAACTTTATTTTGTGTATTTCAGGTTCTTCATCTGTAAAATAAATTGGAGAAGGGAATTGGAAATTATTTCAATATCTTTGCCAAGGGAACCCTAAATGGGATTACAATCAGGATATTAAAACAATTGAACAACAACAAACAAACAAAAAAAATCTCCAACAGATTTTGTCCTCTCCTTTTCTCCTTTTTCTGTTTTTATTTATTTATTTATTCATTCATTCATCCATTTATTTATTTATTTATTTATTTATTCATTCATTCATTCATTCATTCATTCATTCATTTATTTATTTATTCATCCATTTATTTATTTATTTATTTATTTATTTGCCTTTTTACATTCATTTTCACAAAATTTTGGGTTCCAAATTTTCTCCCCTTTTATCCCCTCCCCCCACCCCAATACCCCAAGCAGTCTAATTTTCCCTATCTCCAATCTGCCCTCTCTTCTGTCATCCCTCCCTTCTCTTGTCTCCATTTTCTCTTTTCTCCTGTAGGGCCAGATGACTTTCTATTCCCCATTAACTGTATTTCTTATTTCCTAGTAGCAAGAACAATACTAACCAGTTGTTCCTAAAACTTTGAGTTCCAAATTCTCCCCATCCCTCCCTCCCCACCCATTCCCTTTGGGAAGGCAGGCAATTCAATATAGGCCATATCTGTGTAGTTTTGCAAATGACCTCCCTGATAGTCGTGTTATGTAAGACTAACTGAATTACCATCCCTCCTAACCTGCCCCTCATTGTTTCTTTTCTGTCTTTTGATCCTGTCCCTCCCCGAGTGTTGACTTCAAATTGCTCCCTTCTTCCTTTGCCCTCCCTTCCGTCATGTCCTCTCCTTTTCAATAAATATTGTTAATAGAATTCACTGGCAAGACATCCTCTGCACTGCTTAATGTTTCTGTTCCACATAAATTTATTTTGATTCTTCGACCAATGCAGTCTACCCTAGGAGTGAGATCACATTTGTAGACAGTAGGAGTAGTAGTAATACTAGTGGTAGTAGTAGTAACAGCAGCAACAGCAGCAGCAGTAGTAGTAGTAGTAGCAGTAGTAGTAGTAGTAGTAGCAAACTCTTATACTTCAGAGATATCCCTAGAATTTGGTAACAGGCAGTTGCCTTGCTCTGGTTACTCAGCTTATTAATGCAACTCTCCCCTCCCCAGCTCCTCCCACACACGTGTATGTGTGCATGTGTGTGTGTGTGTGTGTGTGTGTGTGTGTGTGTGTGTGCATATATTACTCTTAGTCCACAACTTTGTTTCTCTTTGCGTCTGAGTTGCCAAAAGTAGAAATGTAACAAACATCAGAAACTATTTTTTTCCCCTAAACATTTATATCCTGAAGCACGATTGAAATCTGTTCTTGTTGCTAAGAAAGCTGAATGTTAATATAGTTGTAATACCATCAGATCCCTTGATGAACCAGGATTTATATGGGAATCCCAATGTGAAAACTTCCTTGATCAATACAGGTGAGCACTTATTCTATATCTTTTATTAGGTCCTGGTGGCTTGAGAGATAAAATGACTTACCCATGGTCTTAGCCACTAGCATTTCATTGAGGCAGTACTTTTATCCGTATATACACCTGGACAAAGCCAATTTTATATCTATTGTGCCAACCTGCCTCTAGTGAAGAACTTAATTTTCCTGGGATGTTGTTTTATTCTTTTCATTCTTCTATTTAAGAATTTGCAATTGATAGTTATTTTACCAGACTGTAATACCTCAGTGAAATTTGCTGAGTTGATATAACTTTTCTAAAATTCTGTCTGATATTCATGAGTTTCCATTATCTGTAGTATTCCAGTAATCTATCTTTATTTATTCCTCTTCCTCACCTGGAAGACTTTAATTAGCCTGGCTTTTTCATTCTTTGTTTTGAGATCGATAAGAAATATAAAGGTAAAGAGGAAATGATTTTTACCTTCAAAGAGCTTAGATCAAAGTAGATAAAATAAGATTTTTATTTTTCAGTTCTTTCAGTTATGCTCAACTTTTCCCGACCCCACTTGGGGTTTTCTTGGCAGAGATACAGGAATGTATTGCCCTTTCTTTCTCCACCTTATTTTATAGATGAGGAAACTGAAATAAACAGGGTAAAGTGATTTCCCGAGGTCACACAGCTAGTGTCTGAGGCTAGATTTGAACTCAGGTCTTCCTGACTTCAGGCTCAGTGCTTTATCTACTGTATACTTAGCTGCCATAAAAAAGAATGCTACAATAGAAACAAAATAAGAAGTACTGGAACAGTGATTGTACAGAACTTAGAGAGCTGTTGTCTGCATATTTCTGATTCATTATATAGGACCTTTGCAGGGGAGGGAAGGTTTGAATCTGGTCCTGTATGATTTGACCTTTTAGTGTAAGATGATGGAGGGTTCCCTAAATTGATAGTGAAGTCAGAAGAGAGAAGAGAGCTCATCACTCACCGGATCTATGAAAAATTCCATAGGCATCTAGTACCTCTCTTCCTTTGTGGAAGGGATAGATGTGTTGCCTGCCTCTAACTTTGCCACTTCTATCCTTCCTGCATCCTTGAGCTCATGTACATTTGTTTTTTTTCTATTTTTCACTGTTTTAAAAATATTTGGCATTTTATCTCCCTGAGTAACATTTGGAGTTTTTCATTCTCTTTTTCATTCCTCTTTCCCCTTACCCCTCACTGAGAAGATAAGGAGTTATTAGGATATATATATATATATATATATATATATATATATATGTATGTATATATACATATATACATACATGCACACAGGTATACATATATGTATACACACGTACTTGCACACATATACATATGTGTGTGTGTAGTTAAGCAAAATATTTCCATATAAGTCATGCTGTTAAATAAAATATATACCAAAAAATTAACATCAAGAAAAATAAAGCAAAAAATAAAAAGTATGTTTGAATGTGTGTTCAGACACCATCAGTTCTTTCTCTGGAGATGGTTAGCATTTTTCATCAGAAGTGCTTCAGAGTTGTCTTGGATCATTATATTTCTGAGAGTAGCCAAGCTGATCATCTTACAGTATTTCTCCTCCTTTTTACATGGTACATGTCACTTTGTAACAGCTCATGTGAGTCCAGGTTTTTTTGAGAGCATCCTGCTTATCATGTCTTGTAGCGCAATAATATTCCATTATAATCACATATCATAATATGTTCAGCCATTACCCAACTAATGGGCTTCCTCTCAATTTCCAATTTTTTGCCACTAGATTAGAGATGCCATAGATATTTTTGTATATTTGGGTTCTTTTAAAATATCCTTTGGAATAAGACCTTTGGAATTAGTGGGATTGTTAGGTCAAAGGACATGCATGCTTTTATAGCCCTTTGGGCAAAAGTCCAAATTGTTTTACAGAATGATTGAATCAGTTCACAACTTCTCCATCAGGGCATTAGTGTGCCAGTTTTCTCTCATCCCTTCCAGCATTTTCCATATAATAGGTATTAGGTAGCACATCAAAACTGTTTTAATTTATGTTTCTCTAATCAATAGTGAGTTAGAACATTTCTTCATATGTTATTGATAGTTTTGATTAATTCATCTGAAACTGCTCATATCTTTGATCACTTATCAAGTGGGGAATGGCTCTTATTTTCATAAATTTTATTGGGTTCTCTACATGTTTGAGAAATTAGAAGATTATCAGAGAAAGTTGCCTCAATTTAAAAATAATGTTTATTTATTCATTTTTAGTTTTGAACATTCATTTCCACAAAATGCTGACTTTCAAATTTTCTCCACATCTCTCCCTTCCCTCCACCCCAAAACACCATGCATTCTCATTACCCCTTCCCCCAATCTGCCCTCCCTTCTATCACACCTCTCCCTTCCCTAATCCCCAACTTCTCTCTTTTCTTGTAGGGCAAGATAGATTTCTTTTTTTAAAACTATTTTTGCTTATTAATATAATGCAACAACAAAGCATAAGAAAATGTGTTTATGATTTACATTTGTTACAAAACAGTTCTAGAAATAAAATTTAAAAAATATATTTTTTTAAAAGAATTACTGAATATTATAACTAAAAATAAGCCTAACATAGACAATAGGTTAAAAAAAAAGTGGGGAAATGTACATGAAAACTTTATATACTTAAAAGGAATACCTAGTTTTACATATTAGATTTCCAGTTTCATATGCAATCCTCTTTTTATTATATTGTTAGGAAAATGCTTGTTTTATTCCATAAATTAAAAATAAAACAATTGTGAAAGAAGTAATTGTTAAGTACTTAGAACAGTACTTAGCTTGGCACATAGTAAATGTTATATAAATAACAAAGTAGTTATTTAAGATATTTTAGTAATATATACTAAACTGTCTTCTCATTCCTTTTTTTATTTTATTTGTTTTGTGTTCTACAGTCACTACCATATTACTTAGTTTTTTTTTCCCCTCTCTCCCCCTCCATCTCCCCTAACTTCCTGCCTCCTCCTTAGATGACATGCAATTTTATATAGATTCTATAGATACATTCCTATTAAATTCATTTTCACCATAGTCATGTTGCATAGAAGAATTAAAATGAATGGGAGAAATCATATAACAAATCAAACTGTAATACAAAAGAAAATGATCTGCTACATCCTGTTACTGAATTCCATAGTTCTTTCTCTGGGTGAAGAAGGCATTTTACCTTAAAAGACCATTGGGAATTTTTAAAATCCTTGCATTGCAATGAAGTTCTAAGTCTACCAGAAAAAATCATTGCACACTGTGATTATTCCTGTGTACAAAGTTCTCCTGGTTCTGCTCCTTTCATTCGGCATCGGATCATATATGTCTTTCCAGACCTTCCTGAAATCTTACTCAATAATTTCTTAAAGCATAATAATATTCCATTACATTCATATACCACAATTTATTCAGCCATTCCCCAACTGATAGGCATATACCCCATTACCTGTGTTACTTATTTCCCGGTTGCATGAAGAGCAGTTCTCAACATTCGTTCATAAAACTATGAATTTCAACTTTTCTCCTTATTCCCTCCCTACCCATCCCCGCTGAGAAGGCAAGCAATTCAATTTAGATTATATGTGTGCAGCTATGCAAAGACTTCCATAACAGCCATGTTGTGTAAGACTAACTATATTTCCCTCCATCCAATCCTGCCCCACATCAATTCTATTCTCTCTGTAGACTTTGTCCCTCCCTTAAAGTGATTACTTCTTATTACTCCTATCTCCCATTTGTCCTGCCTTCTATCACCCCTGATCCCATGTATCCGCTTCTGCCCTACTTTCCTACACTGAAAGATAGATTTTCATATGAAATTGAGCATGCATTTTAGTCGCTCCTTAACCCAAATGTGATGAGAGTAAGGATTACTTTTTCCCTCTCCTCCTGCCTTTTCTCTTCCACTGAAGAAGCTTTCTCTTTGCTCTTTTTTGATAGTTTGCCGATTCCATTTCTCCCTTTCTCCTCCCAAAATATTCCTCTGTCATCCCTTAATTTTATTTTTTAAGATATGTTCCCTTCTTATTAAACTCACCCTATGCCCTCTGTCTATATGTGTATGTATATGTGCAATTACTCCAACTTCCCAAATGCTGAGAAAAGTTTCAAGTGTTACAAATGTGATATTTCCATGTAGTATAGTAAACAGTTCAACTTTAGTAAATCCCTAAGGATTTTTCATTCCTGTTTACCTTTTGATGCTGCTCTTGACTCTTGTGTTTGAAAGTCAAATTTTCTATTCAACTTTGTTCTTTTCATCAAGAATGCTTAAGAGTCGTTTTCATTGAATGACCTTTTCCCCCAAAGTGTAATACACAATTTTGCTGAGTAGTTGATTCTTGATTTTAATTCTAATTCCTTTAACTTCTGGAATATCATATTCCAAGGCTTTTGATCCTTTAACGTGGAAGCTGCTAGATCTTGTGTTATCCTGATAGTATTTCCACAGTAGTCGAATTGTTTCTTTCTAACTGCTTGCAATATTTTATCCTTTACCTGGGAATTCTGTAATTTGGCAACAATATTCCTAGGAGTTTTTCTTTCAAATTTCTTTCAGGAGGTGATCAGTGGAGTCTTTCCATATTTATTTTACCTTCTGGTTCTAGGATATCAGGGCAATTTCCCTTGATAATTTCAAGAAAGATAATGTCTAGGCTCTTCTTTTTATCCTGGCTTTTTAAATTGTCTGTCCTGGATCTATTTACCAGGTCAGTTGTTTCTCCATTGAGATATTTCACATTTTCTTCTATTTTTTATTTCTTTTGGTTTTACTTTGTAATTTCTAATTTTCTCATAAAGTCATTAGCTTCCATCTGTTCCATTGTAATTTTTAAAGAACTATTTTCTTCAATGATCTTTTGAACCTCCTTTTCCATTTGGCTGATTTTGCTTTTTAAACCATTCCTCTCTTCATGGGCTTTTTTGACTGTTTTTTGAATTTGAGTTAGTCTAATGTCAAGGCTGTTATTTCTTCAGCTTTCTTTTTTGGTTTTTTGGTCTCCTTTAGCAAGCTGGTGACTCACTTTTCATGATTCTCTTGCAACGCTCTCATTTCTCTTCCCAATTTTTCCTCCACCCTTCTTACTTTATTTTCAAAATTCTTTGTGAGCTCTTCCATGACTGAGACAATTGCATATTTATTTTGGAGGCTGTGGATGCACAAGTCTTGACTTTTATGTCTTCCTCTAATGTTATGCATTGTTATTCCTAAACCAAAAGGAAGGGAGGAAATACAAATTCACCAAGAAAGTAACCTTCTATATTCTTATATTTTCCCCTTTTTGGACATTTTTCCAAGTTACTTGACTTTTGCATCTTTTGTCAAGAGGTGAGTGTACTCTAAAGTCTTGTAAGTTATCAGTTCTTCCAAGGTGGCACAATCAAGGGAGAAGAGCTACTCCTCTTCTGGCCTGTGCTCTGGTCTGGGAGCTACTGCAAAATTTTCTGCCCAGGATCTGCAAGTAGACTTCCCTGTCCAGAGATACCACCAGTTCCACCATGTCAACAGTCTTCCTCATCCCAGGACTGCCACTCGGTGCTGAAATCCAGATCAGCTGCCCAATTGCCCCAGTGTCTTTATGGGGATGGCTCCAAAATGGAAACTGCCACTGGTGGCAGGGCCAGACTCTGTTCCCTTCTCACTTAAGTGAAAGAACTTTTTCACTGACATTTGAAGCTGTCTTTGGAGTTTGTGGGTTGAGCAATCTGGGATATGCAGTTGCTGTTATGGATTCTGTCCCTTGAGACCTGCTGTCGTCCTGTCTATGCCATGCAGCAGTCAAGTGTGGGCTGCACTCTACACCTCACCTTGTGTGATAGACCCTTCCTGTCAACCTTTCAGGCTGTCTTGGGCTGGAAATCTCTTTCACTCTTTCTTTCTGTGACTTCTTCTCTGCTGTAATTTGTTTGGAGTCACTTTTACAGGTATTTTGTGGGCAATGGGAGAAAACTTATATAGGTCCATCCTTCTAGTGTGCCATGTGACTCTGCCCCATATGCTTCATTTTTTTTTTTTGCAGTTAAAATTCTTAATTGTATTTTTCTCCATTCCATGTCTTCCCCTGATTACTTTATTATTTTCTCAAAAGGGCTTTGTTTCTGAATACTTCCTCCTCCAGTCTTTCCTTCATTCTATGATTCACACATTCTCTTATTCAATTCTCTTCTACTTCCCTGTAGGCAAGATAGACTTTATGTCCAATTGAGTGTGTACGTTTTCCCTCTTTTAGTCAATTCTGACCAGATTAACCCTCACTGAATCTCTCTCTTCCCTTCTGCTGAAAAATTTTTTCTTGCACCATTTATGTGACATAAAATAACACATCCTGCCATTACCTTTCCTTTTCTCTCAGTACTTTCCTCTCCTATCTCAACACTTAAATTTATTTTTAGACATCAACCTTTTATATTCAACTCATGCCTGTATCCTCTATTTATATATACCCCTTATAACTATCCTAATAATAAAAAAATTTCTTATGAGTTACAAGTATCATCTTTCCATGTAGAAATGTAAATAGTTTAATTTTATTAAATTACTTATAATTTCCATTTCTGTTTCCTTTTCATACTTCTATTAAATCTTGTATTTCAAAATCATATTTTCTTTTCCACTCTGGTCTTTTCATCAGTAATGCTTGCAAATCCTATATTTCCCTGAAACTTCTTTTCCCCTCCGTTTTCCTGGGTAAGTGATTCTTGGTTGAAATGCTAGCTCGTTTACCTTCCAGAATATCATATTTTAAATCCTCATTTACTTTAATGTAGAAGGTGCTAAGTCTTGTGTTACCTTGACTGTGGCTCCAAGGTACTTAAAGTTTTTTGGATTTTTTTCTGACTGTTTACACTATTTTCTCTTTGACCTGGGAACTCTAGAATGTTGGTATAATACTCTTGGGAGTTTACATTTTGAATCAGTTTTAGGAGGTGAGTAATGGATTGTCTCAATTTCTATTTTTTTCCTCTGATTCCTGAATATCAGGGCAATTTTCCTTGATACTTCTTGAAATATTATGCATAAGCTCTTCTTTTATCAAAGCTTTCAGGTAGACCAATAATTTTTTAATTTTCTCTCCTGGACTTATTTTTCAGGTAATTTTTTTTCCCAGTGAGATATTTTATGTCATGTTATAGTCCTTCTTTTAGTTTTGTTTTGTTCTTTCTTGATTTATTATAAAATCATTAGTTTCCATTTGCTCAATTCTAATTTTTAAGGAGTTGTATTCTTTAATGACCTTTTGTGTCTCCTTTTCCCTTTTGTCAATTCTAGTTTTTAACGAGTTCTTTTTTAATTCATTAAATTTTTGTATCTCTTTTCTTATTTATCCAATTCTGATTTAAGGCATTTTTCTCCTCATTGACATTTTGAACCTCTTTCACCATTTGATTTAGAGTATGTTCTAAGGTGTTGTTTTCTTCAGTATTTTTATGTGTGCTTCTCTCTGTGTGTGGCTGTGTCTCTGTGCATGTGTGTGTGTGTCTCCTTTACCAATCGGTTGATTCTTTTTCATGATTTTCTTGTATCACTCTTATTTCTCTTCCTCATTTTTCCTCTACCTCTCTTGATTTTCAAGTTTCTTCATGTAAAAGACATGAACAGTGGAAGATGAGACCATCTGGTCTAGATTGTTTACCACAGCATGATATGGTCCTCTCATATTATCAAAGTATTCATATATATCAGTGCCCACAGGAAGAGAATTGTCTTTTATAATTTTTGTTTGTTTTTGTTGTTTTTTGTTGCATTTGTATTTCTAGATTTGATTACAATATTATTCATAGTTTTAGCACAAAACAATATTGTGTTTTTTGAGAAATGTTCTGCCTCTAATGAAAGGTTGTTGTGGTTTTTGAATATTTTGCATAATAATATGATTGGTTATATTGATAGTTTTCCTTATGTTAAACCATTCTTTCATCCTTGGTATGAATCCCAATTGAACATAATGAATGATTTATTGGATAAATCACCATAATCTATTTGATAGAGCTTTATTTAAAAAGTTAGTCAATGTTCTTTAATGATACTAGCTTATATATATTTTTTTTCCAGTGTTGTATCTTTCCCTGCTTCTGGCATTAAAATAATATTTGTCTGATAAAAGGATTTTGGAAGGTTTCTTTTTCTCTCAATTTTCAATAGTAATTTAATTGGGAAAATCTTTCCCTATCACTAATAGGCCCACGTAACCTGCTTAAATCACATGGATGCTTAAGTCACATGTCGTTTGAGGAACTTGCTGAATGAGTAGAACAGGAAGGGTGGAACAGAGCTAGGAAGAAGTTGGTCAGGCTAGTCAGAGCTGGGAAAGGCACAGGCAAGCAGACAGCTAGGCTCTTTAGTGTTTGTTTGTGGGAAGACACCAGTAGAGATGAGGGGAAGCTTTGAAATACCCTTGTCCCCTGCCATGATAATGTGTATTGACTTCTTGGTTACTATGACTGACTTGGCTTTCGTTTTTGGATATTTGACTTTCTGGTGTTTGAATAAATATTTTTCTTCTGCTTTCTATATATGTTATATATTCAACTGAGAACTATGCTGGCATATTCATGATCACTACAAGTGCTGTGAATTGCCTTGGCGATACATAGATTTTGAGAATAATTTGTGAAATATGCTTATAATCTCCATGAAATAGTTGATAGAACTCTCCTGAGAATTCTTTTATTCCAGATTTAAATTTTTTGGCAATTTCTTTATTGCTATAACTGTTTCTTTCTTAGGTAGTTATTTAACATATGTTCTTCTGATAGTTAAGATAGCTATATTTTTAAGGCATTCCTCTATTTCCTTTGTGTTTTCAGTTTTTAGTATATAATTGTGTGCAATAGGTCCTGATTAATCTTTGTTTTTAATTTCTTCTTGTATTGCTGTGATTTTACATTGCTCAATTGCTATTTTATTGATTTTATTTTTGTTCTTTTCAGCTTAATTGAGAGCTTATCAATTTTATTTATTTATCTTTTCAATGTAATATTTAGTTTTATCTTTAAATCTTTTTTTAAAAATCATTCTCCCCTCCATTATCTTCTTTTATGTTTATTTTAGTTTTTTTTTTACTTGAATCTGTATTTTTAAAAACATGTTCATCTCATTAATCATTTTTTTCTATTTTGTTTTTCTATGAAGATAAAACATGATTTTCCCCTTAAGCCCTACTTTGGCTTCATTCCAGAAATTTTGGTATATTATTTCTTCATTTTGATTTTCTTTTACATAGTCATTAATTTTTCCCATGATTTGTTCTTTGCCTTACATATTATTAAATATTTCATTGTTTCCTTTTGGGTCTGTTTCTTTGGTTTGTAATTCCTGAACTATTTCTTATTCTTATTACATGATGGGCCATAA
This sequence comes from Bettongia penicillata ogilbyi, assembly GCA_023548195.1. NCBI lineage: Eukaryota > Metazoa > Chordata > Mammalia > Diprotodontia > Potoroidae > Bettongia > Bettongia penicillata. The sequence goes on from JAJHZJ010000562.1 coordinate 744,577, forward strand.
AGAAAGTTTTGATTATTTCTGCTTACCTTATAGATTCCCCTTTTCTTTTTTGCCTTGCAGAACAATGACAGTTATTGTAGGCATCAGAAAGGACATTGCTACCAGTAAGTCATCCACCCTTCAAAAAAACAAATCTTTTCTCTCTCTTATTGATCTCTTTTTTTTTCTACATCTACCTCAAAATCACCTATCTGGACCCATTGCTTAGGTGTTAATTTGGTAAGTCCTAGATGAAGGAGGCATTTCAAGACCCTACAACCCTAGCCTTCAGCCAAGAGAAAGTACTTATCTCCCTTAAGCCATAAAAGTATTCATCAGTTAATCCTCGCTTCCAACTCCAAATTAAGGTTTTCTTCCTTTCCTCCCTTTTGGTGTTTTTATCTCCTCCTTTTCACCTACTATCCTGCAGGCTCTTATCTTTCTGAGGTTACCTTTACTTCATTTCTAGCCCATAATTTGACTCTGACCTGTCATTCCCTCTTCTTAATCATCCTCTCTTATTTTCCCTATTTTCCATATCATCATATATACTAATATCATACCCCAAAAAAGAAGCATTCACCTGTGGGAAAAGCCTTGCCAAGTTCTGCCCATGATGCCCCCGTCCACCTTTTCATTAACACCTTTTCTAGATTTTGCCTTCAACCCTGTCTCCTTGAGTACATTTAATAAAAAATCTCTTACTGCTCTTTCTATTATCACTCTATTGTTGTCTACATTTATTCCTACCTCATGCTCTTTGGAGTATCTGGGATACAAATAATCTCTTCAATTCTGTTTTTGCTTCCAAAAAATGTTTTAAATTGTTCTTTATTATTGAGCATCCACTTTTTATTCTATAAGGTAAGGTGGAGATTTTCAGATACATCATCCTAGACTGCATCTGGAGCTTCAGTATTCTTTGATACACATTATTAGTTTTTTTTTTTCCCTCTCTCGAGGTGTTGCACAATGGTTTTTCATTATTAAAAAATCCTTCATATTTTATTTGAAGGTCTTTCTCCTGATAACTTAGAGAATTTCTTGTTTCAGAACTGAATTGTTCAATTTAACCATCATATTTCTTGGAGTTGACAGTCTTGTGTTTTTCCCCTTAGAAATAATTTGTGAATTATTTTGATTGGGAATTCATTTTCTATTCTAAGAAATTATGGGTTGTTCTCATATGTGAGGGTGTTGTCCTTCATTATGTCAGATCAATGAATTAGGTGTGCATATAAAACAAACTAGAAAATAACTTTAATATCCTCAATTGAAAAGCAAACTTGAATTCTTGATGGCTAAAGTAAATGAAGGTAAAAAAATTGAAGCAATAAATAAAATTAGCAGCTTGTTTTGTAGGGGGGACATGGAAGGATTGATTAAGATATCAGTAGACTTGATGAAAAAAAGAAGAAAATAAAAATACCCAACTCAAAAATGAAAAGGGTTAATGCACAACCAATGAAGATGAAATTAAAGCAATAAATATGTTTTTTTTTTTTGCCCAACCACATATCAATAAAACTGACAAACTAAATGAAATGGATAAATATTTTGAAAAAAATGTAAATTACCCAGGCTAAAAGAATATGAAAAAGAATGTTTATCCTAGCCAAAGAAATTGAACTACTCATAAATGAAGAAGAAAAAAATCCCCAAGACCAGATGAATTTACAAGTGATTTTACTAAAAATTAAAACAACAGTCAAATCCAATATTATGTAAACTGTTGTAGAAAACAGGCAAAAAAAAAAAGACTCGTACTAAGTTTCTTCTATGACACAAATATGTTATTCACTCCCTAAACAAGGAGAGGGAAAAAGTATGAGAAAGAAAACTACATGCCAATTTCCCTATCTAACCTTATATATGTGCATAGCATGTGTTTTGTTTCATTGATGTGGTTTCTAATTTGTTATGAAAATTTGTCTCATGGAATATTTGCAACTAAATTGAAGGAAAAATCAAAATTTCCTAAAACTTGAGTTAAATATTCCTTGCAATCCTGTTAGAGATATGCTACAAATGTTATCTTAATTTACCGTGGATAAGTTATTTTAATCGTACAGATGGTAATGCCATCAGAGGAATTCAGATTCAGGTATTTCCGAAACTAAATCTCAGTTCTCTTTATATCACATTAAGTTCATACTATTTTCAATATTTTGTAAGAAACTGTTCATAAACTAAATTTAACTGAGAAAGAAATTATATCCAAAGATAAGGCATTAACCTGAGTAAAGCAGCCAGTCCAGTCATTTCCCTACCTTTGCTGGATCACCAACTCATCCAGGATTCAGAGGGGAAGAATGAAAAAAACATGACAGCAAGTGACATTGAACTGGACTCAGATGTCTGGGATGAAAATGTGAAGGTCCTGAAGTGTATCTCAGAGGTGAAATCAACTAATGTGGTCTTGGGCCAGTATGTGGGGAATGCAGACAAAGAAAGGGAAGACACCAAAGGCTATCTGGATGATTTTACAGTGCCCCAGGGCTCCACCACTGCCACCATTGCTGCTTTGGTCCTCTAGGTGGAAAATGAAAGCTGGGACAGAGTCCCTTTATCCTACATTATTCAAAGGCCCTGAATGAACAAAAAGCAGAGGTGTGGCTACAGTTCTGGAATATGGCTGGTGATATCTTCCAGCACCAGTGCAAGTGGAATGAACTAGTGACATGTATGCAGCCCATTGAGGCTGTCTACACCAAGATGATGACCAAGAAGACAGGTATGTTCTTCCACCCCAAGAGTGTGAGCTGGACCTGACCTATAGCAACAGATACAAAATTGTGAAGCTGTCTGATTCTGTCTTCTGTGAGATACGTTTGCATTTTGTGCACAGTGATGAGCTGCCCGAAGCCTGGAGGATCTTAGTGCCCCTCTTGCACCACATTGAGAAGGAGAAGATCCAGCCCATTACTTATGTCTATGACAGCCAAGGCCTTCCAAAATTGGACAAATGTATGAAGAGAGTGAACTTCCAGTATGAGTGCACCTACAAGTGAGTAAATCCCCACAAGCTCTGAGGTAGCCTGGCAGCCCACAAGCCACCTCCCCCTTGTTTCCCATTCCCAGGCTCCATGCTCATTCTCTCAGCCTGCTGGCCTAACTTAGGCCTGCCTATCCTCTCTGCCCATCCCCTGTTCATGTTCGACTCACTCAGAAACTCCTAGGAGCACGAGACCAAGAGCCTATTCCTGGGGGAGAGGGAAGGCCCCACTGAGAGATTCCCTGGCACTCTCCACACCCAGAAACCCTGGGGACCTTGCCACCAACTCCTCAACCCTGTTTAAAGCTACATTGCATCTGCCATTCATCAAGTGCCACATATGCTTCCATGCTCTTGAGCTACCAAAGCAACTACATTCCAAGAAAATTTGTTAGAGGTGGACTTTGTTTCCCTTTAGGACTGCAGCTTTATGAACACAGAGAATTGCCAGTCCAAAAAAGAAATGTCCCAGGGCCAAGATGGCAGAGTAAGAGCAAGTACTCACCTAAACTCTAAGAAAAATTCCTTCTGATACCTCTCAAAAGAGAATATGAACAAATTTTAGAGTGGCAGAATACATCAGGTGACAGAGTGTGGCAGATTTCCAACCCAGGACATCCTGGAAGGTCTATGGGATGGATGTGTTGCATAGGGCTGCAGGAGTGCACAGAGCCCTGACTGTCCCAGCACAAAAGCCACCATAGCAAAACTGAGCAGGAAGCCCTGTGTATGGATTCTCAAACATATCAGCCTAGGACAGGAGTCCAGTGGAAGTGAGCAAGAGGGAAGCACAGAATCCCAGGTAACAGCAACAGCTGCTCCTGAGACTATCAGCCCACAGATAAAATATGTGTAAAACAACTACTTGAACTTCTGGGACCCAAGAAGGCACCATGATCTGCAAATGAGATTTCCCTCCCCTTGTTGACATTAAAAAACCCAGAGAATATTTCCTTAAGAAAAATACTAGAACAGTGAGATCAGCCAAAGGGATAAAGTCTCAGCCTGTGAGGTTAGGAAAATTGCAAAGGGGCTCCCTCTTGCTGTGACTGAAGGGGACAAATACAGGACCAGAGTTGACCTAGACAGGCCCATCTCAGCAAAACAGGAGAATATCCTGAGGCCCTGGGGAGTGGGGTCCATAATTGACAACATCAGGACCCAGGTGTGCCTCAGCATAGCCAGTGGAATTGGGAAGATACTATCACAGAGAGGTTCCCCAACCTCTGACCTTCCCTATGCTCTAGGTCAGGAGAAGAAGTCTTCTGTGGCCAGACTGTTTCTCCCCAACACTTAAGCAAACTCCAGAATAACTCTGAGGAATCTCAGAAAGACTTCACCTGGCCTCTGCTTTGGCATACCTGCCAGCCCAGACCCAGGCAAGGTGCAGCATTTTAGTTTCCAGTTGAAAGAACCAGAGGTCACAATACGCAAAACCTCAAGTTCTAAGCACAAGAACAATGGGACAAAGCCCCCTGTGCCCCCGAGGCAGAGATCCATTCTAAAAGCCAAAAAAAATGTGATCATCATGAACAAGAAGTAAAACAGAAAAGAAAATACCACTGAACCTTTCTATGGGGACAAGGACCAAAACAAATACCAAAGAGGTCAGAGTTGAGATGGTACTCCCACCTGAAACTTCGGAAGGGAACATGAACTGGTCTTAAGCCAAAGAGCATTCTTGGAACACATGAAGAAAGGTTTTAAAGTCGAATTACAGTAGAAGGAAAACTAGCCAATCATTTTAAAAATATGAAAAAAATCACTGAAGAATTTAAAAGGAAAATTGGACAAATGGAAACAGAAGTACAAAAATTAACTGTAGAGAATAACTCCTTTGAAAGAACAATTGGACAGATAGAAAAGGAGATGCAAAAGTTAACTGAAGAAAACAATCAATTGAAATTTAGAATTGGGCAAGCAGAAGCTAATGACTCTATGAGACATGGAGAGTCAGTCAAACTAAATCTAAAGAATGAAAAGATAGAAGAAAATGTAAAATATTTCATTGGAAGAACAATTGACCTACAAAATAGATCCAGGAGAGAAAATCTAGGAGTTGATAGTCTGCCAGAAAGCCATGATGAAAAAAAGGGACTGGATAATACCTTCCAAGAAATCATCAAGGAAAAATGTCCAGCGGTTCTAGATCCAGAAGGCAAAATCATCAAAAGAATCCAACAATTACATCCTGAAAGTGATATCAAACTGAAAACATCAAGGAATATCGTACCAAATTCCTGAACTTTCAAGTGAAGGAGAAAATACAGCAAGCAGCCAGAAAGAAACAATCGAGATATCGCGGAACTACGATCAAGATCATACAGGACCTTGCAGCTTCTGAATTAAATGAACAGAGGGATTGGAATGACACACTGTAAGGCAAAGGAGCTGGGACTACCACCAAGGATCGATTACCCAGCAAAATTAAGCATAATATTTCAGGCAAGGAGATGGACATTCAATGAAGTAAGGCATTCCCAGAGATTTCTGATGAAAGTTAAGAGCTCAGTACAAAATTTGATCTTCAAATTCGATTCTCAAGAGAGACATAAAAATGAAAAAGGGGAAGAATTGCTATTCAGTATGGACGAATTGTTTACATTCATATAAGGGAAGATAATACTTGTTAATATTAAAAATTGTATATTTATTATGATATTTTAAAGAGATATACATAGATAGAGAGAATGGGTATAAATTAAACGGTGTGATTATAAAAAAAATGTGATTCAAAGGTGAAAAGGGATTGTAACAGGGGATGTGAAAAGGGGGAAGCAGAAAAAATAAATTACAACACAGGAAGAGACACAAAAGCATGTTTCAGGTGAGGGAAAGAGAGGAGGGGTTTGAGGTTTTCTCTTATCTGATTTGGTTCAAGGACGGAACAAAAAATTCGATTAAGTATAGAAATCTAACTAGCTCTATAAGCAGTAGGAGGAGAAAGGGGAAAGAAAAAAGGAGAGGATGCTAAAAGAGGAGGAAGAAGTAGGAAAGGAAAAGAGGAATCATAGGAATGGGAACTGACAGATGGAAAGGAAGGCTGAGGGAGTCAGCGGTCAAAAATTAAATCTCTTTTGTGAAGGGGAAGGGAGAACTCAAAGCATAAATGGGGGCAATAGGATGGAGGGAAGGTACAGACAGTACTCATAACTGGGAATGTGAATAGGATAAATTACCCCATAAAACGGAGGTGGATAGCAGAATAGATTAAAAACCATAATCCAAAAATATTATTTACAAGAAAAAAAATTTGAAACAGGGGGGTATACATAAGGTAAAAGTAAAAGGTTGAAGCAAAACATATTATGCTTCAGCTGATGGGAAAAAAAAAGCATGACTAGCAATCCTAATCTCAGATAAAACAAAAGTAGAAATAGATCTAATCAAAAGAGATAAGGAAAGATACTGTATCCTGCTCAAAGGGACCATAGACAAGAAGCAATATCCTTACTAAATACATATATTCCAAGTGCTATAGCATTCAAATTTTTGAGGCAAAGTTAAAGGAGTTACAGGATTTGTCAGATTCACAGGGAATGGAGACATTTTCTCTTGTGTTTCGTTTGGTTTTTCTTATGGTTTCAAACATCCATTTCAATTCTTCTATGCAACATGACCAAGGTGAAAATGTATTTAGTAAGAATGGATGTGTAGGGGGTGGAGGCAAGATGGTGGAGTGGAAAGATGCACGTTTACGAGCTCCGAACCCACAGCACACAGACTTAATGTAAAAAGAGATCCCCATAATTTCTGGATCACTGTAAGGTATGCAGAAACAGAGTGGAAGAGATTTCCGTTCCAGAGAGCCCTGGAGAGCTGTCCCCAGGGTCCGTCGCACTCCGGAAAGCGGACCCCACCCCAACACTACCCTGGCCGTGGCCCCAGAGAAGCTGATCCGAGCAGGCTTCAGGGATGGAAGCTCCAGTGGCCGGGAAAGTCCCTCTGCCCACAGAAGCTACAGGTCAGTGAGAGAGAGATGCTGGGCTGGACGAGAGGGGGAGCAGAGTATCGCCGTGACTCGGGCCCCCTCGGGAGGAAGCGGTGGAGGCAGAGGCAGGGGCAGAGACAGCAGCTGTGGCGCATTTAGGGGCCTGGGACTCCCCCAGCAGCAGGCAGGATCTTCATTACTGAGAGTCTCTGCATAAACCCCCTGAGGGAGCTGAGCCTGGGAGACGGCCCTGCCCCACCCGCTCTATCACTGAAGGTCTCTTAATAAAGCCCCTGAGGGAGCTGAGCCTGGGAGGCAGCCCTGCCCCCACTCCAGCACCAGAACTAAAGCTCACATTGATTAGCAGCTGTGTGGCGTGGAAAGCCCATTTGAATCTCAGAGGCCAAGCACTAGCTGGGCGGATCCAGGCGGGGGTGGAAAGGAATCTCAGAAGTCAAGTAACTGGCTGGGAAAATGCCTAGAAAAGGGAAGAAAAATAAGACTATAGAGAGTTTTTTCCAATAAACGCAAATGATCCCGACCTTCGTATCTGACGACGACGAGAACATATTCTTGCTATCAGGGAAGTGCGCAGAGGGCGGGGCCTCGGTATCCCAGACATCCCAGGGGGATGTTGGGTGGGCTCAGGCCTTGGAAGAGCTCAAAAAGGATTTTGAAAAGCAAGTTAGACAGGTGGAGAAAAAACTGGGAAGAGAAATGAGAGAGATGCAAGAAAAGTATAAAAAATGAGTCGATACCTTGGTAAAGGAGACCCCAAAAAATGCTGAAGAAAATAACACCTTGAAAAATAGGCTCACTCAATTGGCAAAAGAGGTTCAAAAAGCCAGTGAGGAGAAGAATGCTTTCAAAAGCAGAATTAGCCAAATAGAAAAAAACGCTCAAAAGCTCACTGAAGATAATAGTTCTCTCAAAATTAGAATGGAACAGAAGGAGTCTAATGACTTTACAAGAAACCAAGAAATCTCCAAACAAAACCAAAAGAATGAAAAAATGGAAGAGAATGTGAAATATCTCATGGGAAAAACAACCGACCTGGAAAATAGATCCAGGAGAGACAATTTAAAAATTATGGGACTACCTGAAAGTCATGATCAAAAAAAGAGCCTAGACATCATGTTCCATGAAATTATCAAGGAAAACTGCCCTGACATTCTAGAACCAGAGGGCAAAATAAGTATTGAAAGAATCCATCGATCACCACCTGAAAGAGATCCAAAAAGAGAAACTCCTAGGAACATTGTGGCCAAATTCCAGAACTCCCAGCTCAAGGAAAAAATCTTGCAAGCAGCTAGAAAGAAACAATTCCAGTACGGTGGAAATACAATGAGGATAACTCAAGATCTAGCAGCTTCTACATTAAGGGATCGAAGGGCATGGAATAGGATATTCCAGAAGGCAAAGGAACTAGGACTCAAACCAAGAATCACCTACCCAGCTAAACTAAATATAATACTTCAAGGGAAAATATGGTCTTTCAATGAAACAGAGGACTTTCAATCATTCTTAATGAAAAGACCAGAGCTGAAAAGAAAATTTGACTTTCAAGCACAAGAATGAGAAGAAGCATGACAAAGTAAACAGCAAAGAGAAGTCTTAAGGGACTTACCAGAAGTGAACTGTTCACATTCCTACAGGGAAAGACAATATTTCTAACTCTTAAAACTTTTCAGTATCTGGGTAGTTGGTGGGACCACACATACACATGTACACGCATACACACACATACACACATGCACACACATGCAGAGATAGAGAGCACAGGTTGAACTGAATAGGATGGGACCATACCTTAAAAGAAATTAAGGTAAATGGTGAGAGAGAAATGTAGTGGGAGGAAAGAGGGGAAAATGGAATGGGGTAACTACATGTCATTTAAGACGCAGGTAGGAGTTTTTTTTTTAGTGGAGGGAAAAAGAGGAGAGCTGAGAAAAAAAAAAAAAACAACAAAAAACAAGAAGTTTACCCTCATCACATATGACTAAACTAAGGAATGAAATGCACACTCATTTTGGTATGAAACCCTATCTTACAGTATAAGAAAGTGGGGGAGAAGGAGATATTGCAAGGGGGGGATGATGGAAGGGAGGGCAAAGGGAGGAGGGAGTAATTTGAAGTCAATACTTGGGGAGGGACAGGATCAAAAGACAGAAGAGAAACAATGAGGGGCAGGTTAGGAGGGATGGTAATCCAGTTAGTCTTACACAACACGACCATCAGGGAGGTCATTTGCAAAACTACACAGATATGGCCTATATTGAATTGCCTGCCGTCCCAAAGGGAATGGGTGGGGAGGGAGGGATGGGGAGAATTTGGAACTCAAAGTTTTAGGAACAACTGTTTAGTATTGTTGTTGCTACTAGGAAAGAAGACATACAGTTAAGGAGGAATGGAAAGTCATCTGGCCCTACAGGAGAAAAGAGAAGATGGAGACAAGATAAGGGAGGGATGACAGAAGAGAGGGCAGATTGGAGATAGGGAAAATTAGATTGCTTGGGGTATTGGGGTGGGGGGAGGGGATAAAAGGGGAGAAAATTTGGAACCCAAAAATTTGTGAAAATGAATGTAAAAAGTTAAATAAATAAATAAATTTTAAAAAAAAGAAATTAAGGTAAATGGTGAGAGAGAAATGTAGTGGGAGGAAAGAGGGTGAAATGGAATAAGGTAATTATATGTCATTTAAGAGGCAAGTTGGAGACTTTTTAGTGGAGGGAAAAAGAGGAGAGCTGAGGAAAAAAAAAAACAAGAAGTTTACGCTCATCACATTTGACTAAAGGAAGGAATAAAATGCACACTCATTTTGGTATGAAAACCTATCTTGCAGTATAGGAAAGTAGGGGAGAAGGAGATAAGCAAGGGGGGTGGGATGATGGAAGGGAGGGCAAAGGGAGGAGGGAGCAATTTGAAGTCAGCACTTGGGGAGGGACAGGATCAAAAGACAGAAGAGAAACAATGAGGGGCAGGTTAGGATGGAGGGTAATTCAGTTAGTCTTACGCAACACGACTATCAGGGAAGTCATTTGCAAAACTACACAGAAATGGCCTATATGGAATTGCCTGCCTTCCCAAAGGGAATGGGTGGGGAGGGCGGGATGGGGAGAATTTGGAATTCAAAGTTTTAGGAACAACTATATAGTATTTTTGTTGCTACTAGGAAAGAAGACATACAGTTAATGAGGAATAGAAAGTCATCTGGCCCTACATGAGAAAAGAAAAAATGGAGACAAGATAAGGGAGGGATGACAGAAGAGAGGGCAGATTGGAGATAGGGAAAATTAGATTGCTTGGGTTATTGGGGTGGGGTGAGGGGATAAAGGGGAGAAAATTTGGAACCCACAATTTTGTGAAAATGAATGTAAAAAGTTTAAAAAAATAAGAATGGATGTGTAGAAGTCATATAAGCTTGCATGCTGTTTCGAGGAGGAAGGGGGTAAGGTGAGGGGTCAGAGAGGGAGAAAATCTAAGATTTATGGCAGTTATTATGGAATACTGAAAACAATTTCAATTTTAAAAAACAAATTATATCCAAAGAATGATAATAAGAAAACATTGCCTTAATTCATTAATGAAAATGAAAGAAGTTATTTAATCAAATAATCTATTGTTAATTTTTACAGGTTGAGGTGAGTCACCATTAGTTCTCAATTACATATAACAAGAACAAGTATGTATAGCTATTTTTTTTTCAGTTAGTATCTAAGTATTCCTTCTTGTAATAGTTTGGGGCATTTTTTGAGGACATTTTTCATAAATAATAAATTATATAAAGGTTATTGTGTCAAGGTGAATAATTCAAATGAGAAAATAATTCCTTAGAAGGATGTAGTTGATGTGGTGCAAAAGACTCCTGTTTGAATCTTGCATCTAAATCTTGTTATATGTGTGACTATTTAAGTGACTATAGTAAAATATTTAAATTTTTTCTTTCTCTTATTTCATTTATTAAATGAAAGATTGGAAAATATGTACCCCAAGATTACTTAAAAGATCACATATATGATGTTTTGAAAACAAAACTTTAGAATCCCAGCCTGAAATAATGCCAAATAATGAACATTATATTTTTTTTGCTTTCAGACAAAAAATAATTTTCATAATATCCTCGCAATTAAATGTTGATCAGAGTACATGAAAAGTCTAATCCCACAAAATTAATGGGGTTTTGAAACATGAAAAATGCATTAATAGAAAAACAAGCTCAGTTAAATATTCATTATTTTATTTTGACAATGTGAATTAATGAAATCATTTTATAGTTAACTTAGTGTCAGTAATAAAAATGTGAAATATAGTAGGCTTATCTAATGACTTATGTAAATATCTTTAGAACTTATTGATATTTTTTCAAATGACTAATTTGTTAGCTTTATGAGATTTATTTAAAAATACAATTATACAATATTCTTTTATCATCAAGGGCTGCTAGATGGTTCAATTGAGCAGCTGCCCTGAAATCAGGGGCCTCATTTTCCTGAATTCAAATCTGACTTAAGACACTGAATAGCTGTGTGCCTCTAGGCAAGTCACTTAATCCTGTTGCCTCAGTTTCCTCATCTCTAAAATGAGCTGGTGAAGGAAATGACAAATCACTTTAGTATCTTTGCCAAGAAAATCCCAAATGGGGTCACAAAAAGTCAGATATGACTGAAAACAATTTATACTAAGAAATTCACACATTTTGTTTGACAATTGTTGTTTGTCCAGGAATCATACCTCCTTTAAGATGTATCCTTTACTGATTTAAAAAAAAAAAAAGTAACTGCTAAATAATACCCAGAGGAATTGGATATTTGAAGGCATGACATCAAGAAGTCTTAAGCCAGTTAAAACTTCTGTGTCTTTACATATGCAAAAAAAACCCAAAACATTATGGAATCGGAATGTATCTAGGACATAAGACCCCTTACTTAGGTTAAGGAGCACATTGCTTTGTAAATTTAGACAACATGAAAAATCCAATATAATTTTAATTGAGCAGGGAGCATTTTGACTTTAATTGATTAATAAACTTAAGAAATGGAAGAAGACTTTGGGATCACCTTGTCCAGCTCATATATTCAAACACAAAGAGGCTTAGTAGGATAACTAGTTTAGTGCCTTGCTTGAGGTCACATTTAAAGTAATAAGTAAAGACTTGCAACTTATTACATCTGGTCCAAAATATCCTATTTGTTATGCTATGGTAGGCTGGAATCATAGAAAGTTAATTGGAAGTTTCCTTAATGATCATCTAATGCAAGCCTTTAATTTCCGTATGTTGAAACTTAGGCCCAGTGTAATTAATTTATTTGATCCCATTCTTCACTTCCATTTTCAGGGGGTTTTGTGATGTGTTTTTTTTTTCTACCCTTAACTACTTTGAAATAATAAAGATATGTTTAAATAAGGTAATCTATAGAATTTTAACTATACTCTAAGAGGATTCTCCAATGACTAAAATCTTTGGAAGTACTCTCAACTGAGTGAGATGAGGAAGAATGAATAAATAACTTTATATATTTAGTAAATACATGCATTTTTTTGGATTTCCTTTGCAGAGGTTTGTTTAGTTCAGGTTTACAGTACTTTTGTTCAGTTCCATAATAATATGAGAAGAACAATAATTCCTCTTCAATGCTTTGCAAACTCTCTCTCTCATAACAACACTTTTTTGATAAATACAGTGGGTACAGGCTAGGAACTTTCATCACAAATTAATCTGCACCCTCACAATGTCAATTCTTTCTTTAAAAAACAACACGTTTAAAAACCATTCAGTTCAATTCAAGAAGCATCTTTTAAATAGTTACCACCTGACGATTAATGTACCTTAAAATTTCAGATGCATGTTTTTTTCAAGATTTTTTCAGATGATGATTTCAGGCATTTAAATTTATTTATTACTTTGAATGAAAAGGCCATCTTTATGGTGATAGTTTGAAACAACATTAAAAACTGTGACTCTTTTCAGACTCTTTTTCATGAAGGCACACGTGTTGCTTATTGTTCTTTTCTGATGTATCTCCTTACCATACGTACTACAGCAAATATGAATAATATAGGCTCAGAGAGAGAGAGAGAGAGAGAGAGAGAGAGAGAGAGAGAGAGAGAGAGAGAGAGAACTGGTGTAGAAGATAGAATGTTGGATATCAAACAATGTTGACCTCAAGTACTATTAGCTGTGCAGTTGGGAACAAGTCACTGAAGTATCTCAGAGGCTCAATTCATTTATTTATTTGTCAAAGAGTGCTGACAATTTTGCATCACTGATCTCTGGTCGTTCCTGTGAGGAAAACACTTAAAGTGCTAAGTAAATATATTATAATTAATACAAGAGAAAATATATTTAAAGCACTTTGCAAATCTTGAAGTGCTTTATAAATGCTAATTATTGTTGTTATCTTTATTATTATTTTGAGGAAATATATTCTTTCCCTTGTGGCCATAAATAATATTTAACTGAGATTTTAATTTCCAGCATTCTACCATAAATATTTGTGTTTGGCAATTTTCCTTTCACTCTAGATCTACAATGACTAAGATAATGACTATGCACATTGATTTATGTGTTTCACGAAGATGAATTTTCATATATCAGCATCATGGCCTCGGCTTGCACCATCAAGGGCATGAATCTATGTGAGGGAATTACCACATGTCTGGAGTGATTTGTATTTCCCTTCCAGGATGCGACCCAGGAGAGAAATGTAGGAGGTTTTTGGGGTTATAAATGAGGTTGATTATCACAACAGTGAAGTGTGGAAAACCTGCATACTACCTGGCTACATATTTTCTCATTGTTTGATTTAAATAGTGATTTCTTTGCTCCCATATCTACTAAAATTTTGCCAAAGAAGAGATTACAATTCATATTTTTGCATTTATTGTCTTCTTTAATTGTTTTTTTTTCAACACTAGGTTTTGAGTTCCAAATTTTCTGCCCATCTCTCCCGTCTTCCACCCCAAGATAGCATGAATTCTGTTAGCCCTTCCCACAATTCGCCCCCCTTCTATCACACACCCCCTTCTCCTATCCCATTCTCTTTTGCTTTCTTAGAGGGCAAGATACATTTCTATATATTTTCTTGACAGTATGCCTTATTCCCTAGTTGCATGCAAAAGCAATTTTTAACATTTATTTTTAAAACTTTTCCTTCCTCCCTCCTCATCCCCATTGAGTAGTCAAGCAATTCACTATAGGTTATACATTGTAGTCATGCAAAACACTTCCATAACAGCCATGTTGTGAAAGAATATGTTCCCCTCCCTCCTATTCTACCCCCCCCAATTATTCTTTTCTCTCTTTTGGCTCTGCCCCTCCTCAAAAGTGTTTACTTCTAATTACTCCCTTTTCCCATTTACCCTCCCTTCTATCACCCACACTCTTATGCCCTGTTCCCTCCTTTGCTGTAGGGTAAGAAAGATTTTAATACTCAATTGAATGTCCATGTTATTCCCTCCTTAAGCAAAGTGCGATGAGAGCAAGGTTCCCTCTTTTCCTCTCACCTATCTCCCCTTCCCATCCATTTTAAAAGCTTTTTCTTTCCTCTTTTATGTGAGAGATAATTTACCCTATTCTATTTTTTCCCTTTTTCCTTCTCTCAATATATTCCTCCTTCAATTCTTGATTTAATTTTTTTAGCTATCATCTCTTTGTATTTCACTTGTGATGTGTCCTTTGTCTACATATGTGTGCAAAACTCTCAAAAATTATCTTTCCATATCGGAATGTTAACAGTTCAACTTTAGCAAGTCCCTAATGATTTCTCTTTCTTGTTTACCCTTCCATGCCTGTCTTGGTTCTTGTATTTGAAAGTCAAATCTTCTGTTCACCTCTTGTCTTTTCCTGAAGACAGCTTGAAAGTCCTCTATTTCCCTGAATGACCATTTCCACTCTGAAATATTATACGCAGTTTTTCTGGTAAGTGATTCTTTGTTTTAATCCCAGCTCCCTTGAACACTGCAATATATTCCAAGTTCTATGAACCCCTGATGCTGATAGATCTTCTTTTATCTTGACTGTGTTTCCACAACACTCAAGTTGTTATTTCCTTGCTGATTACGATATGCTTTCCTTGATCTGGGAGCTCTGGTATTTAGTTATAACATTACTATGTGTTTCCTTTTGGAGATCTCTTTCAGGAGGTGATTGGTGAATTTTCTCAATATCTATTTTACCTTCTGGTTGTAAAATATCAGGGCAAATTTCTTTGATAATTTCTTGAAAGTTGATGTATAGGTTCTTTTTTCTAATCCTGGCTTTCAACTAGTCCAAACATTTTGAAATACACTCCTGGATCTATTTCCCAAGTCAGTTGTTTTTTAAATGGAGTATTACACCCTGCCTTCTGTTTTTTTTTTTTTCTTTTATTCTTTTGGTTGAAGAAATAATCAAGAAAATAATTTCTTGATTTTTCATAAAATCATTAGTTTACATTTCATCCATTCTATCTTTGAAGGCTTTGTTTTCCTCAGTGATCCTTCAGAACTTTTCCATCTGTCCAATTCTCCTTTTTAAGACATTGCCTTTTTTTAATCTCTTAAGGCATTCTTTTCTTTAGCATTTTTTTCCGTCTCCTTAAGCAGTGTTGACTCTTTTTTCATGATTTTCTTGCATCACTCTCATTTCTCTTCCAAACTTTTCCTCTACTTCTTTGATTTTCAAAATCCTTTTGAGCCTTCATGGCTAATTTATATTTTTTGGAGGCTTTGAATGCAGGAGTTTTGACTTAATTGTCTTCTTCTGGGTGTAGGTTTTGATCTTCCTTGTCACCAAAGTAAGATTCTATAGTCTGTTCTTTTTCTTTGTGTTGTTAATTTTTTTCTTATTTCCCAGTCAATTACTTCACTTTTGAACTTTTTTTCAAAGTAGTTCTCTATTTCCAGTGGGGTAGGAGGAGCATAATGTCATCTTCAACTTCCTCCCACAATAGGTCAACCTAGAGCACCAGAAATAGTTGTAGCAGATGCCACTACTGTCATGATTGTTGCTGGTCCCTCTACCCCTTCCACCAACCTGGAGCTCGGGAGATACCACACACTACTCCCTCACGCAGGTACAAAAGTATTTGTCCACTGCCTTTCCAATTTGTCCTTGCTGTTTTGGGGTTGAGAAGCCTGAAAACCACCAGAGTCGCCAGTGATTCGGTTCCCCTCTCATGTGCTGTCTCTGCAGGTGGGGCTCCCGATGCACTGTGATCTGTTTGAAGCTTGGAACAATAGACACTTGCAGTTACCATTGACCTTCCAGACTGTCTTGGACTGGAGATTATTTCACTCTATCATTTTTTTGGCTTCCATAGATCCTGACTTCCTTTAGAGTAATTTTTACAGATATTTGGGATTTTGCAGGGAGTGTTCAAGCAAGTCCCTGCTTTTACTCTGCCACCTTGACTCTCCTCTCATATAATTCATATTTTGAGTTGGCATTTGATCTTCTGTTAACACTGGTTTATTGGAGAAATGGTCTAACCCCTTTGAATAGGAAAGTAATTCTTCACACATTCAATAAACATTTCTTAAGTGATACTTTCACAGAATAAACTATATTTAGCACATAGTAGTATCAATATAAAGTGGAGAAAAGTGTATTAGAATGCGGCTTGAGTGTAAATAAGGAAATAAACGTTTTTTTCACAATTATTCAGTTTGATTTTTTTAAAATTTTTCCTCTCTCTTCCTCTCTCTCTCTATAAATAGATATAGATAGACAGACAGACAGACAGACAGACAGACAGACAGATAGATAGATAGATAGATAGATAGATAGATAGAGATAGAGATAGAGAGATATTTTGCATCTTTAATAGAGAATACTACAATATCTTTTACTGGCAAATTAACAATATTTTTTTAATCCTAGTATTTCTAATTTTTCATGCATACAAACACAATCCTCATCTTCCAAAATTCTGCTGTCTAAAACTTTGCATAAAATATACTACATGTATAGTACATACCATGCACTTCCTATTTCATAAGACTTTCAGGTGAAATTGGTTTGTAAACCTTATACAACTGATTATACTGTCTGTAAAAATGTAACTTATATGTTGTAGCATAGTCTTTATCATCATCATTCATCACTTATGTTTTTCTAATGGGAAATATCATGGAATGTGTTTCATCTCTCCCCCGACCCTGGGATACCATTTAAGAGAACTCAATGGGAAGTGGGAGACTTGAAGGAGAATGGGGAGAATGTTCAGATGTTCAAGCAAGTGTGAGCTGCTGAATCTGGAAATATAAAGTGTACAGAGCATTTAGTCTTGAGTCAAATGACTTTTTACATTTTGAGGAAATAACCTAATCTCTCTGTGCCTTAATGTCCTATTCCACATATTAAAATGATTGGATTAGATGTCTTCTCAAGTTCCTTGCAGATCTAAATCAGTGGTCTTATGTCATAGAAAATCTATCACAATTCCATGAAACAAGAAATAAAACTACCATTATCCTTGTTTCAGTAATAAGGCAAAGAGTAACTTCTCCACCATTATGCTTGGAAATAGTAATTTATTTTTTCCAATTACATATAAAATAGTTTTCAACATTTACTTTAATAAGAATTTGAGTTGCAAAATTTTTCCTCCCTGCCCTTCTCTTGTTCCTCCCCAAGATGGCATATTATCAGATATATTGCATATTCATGTACAATTACACTAAACATATTTCAAATTAGTCACATTCTGCATTCGGAACCTGTAGTACTATCTTTAGATGTGGATAGGATTTTCCATCATGAGTCTGTTTAAATTATCCTCAGTCGTTGTAATGCTGATATGAACTAAATAATTCATACCTGATATTTTCACAGTTTTACTGTTACTGTGTATAATATTCTCCTGATTTTGCTCACTTCATTCAGAATCAGTTCATGTCAGTCTTTCCAGTTTTTTTCTGAAATCTGTCTGATCATCACTTCTTATAGTACAATAGTTTTCCATTATATTAATATACCAGAACTTGTTTAGCCTTCCCCTAATCATTGGGAATTCCCTCAACTTCCGGTTCTTTGCCACAAAAAGAGCTTCTGTAAATATCATTATATATGTTACTCCTTTTTTCCTTTGTTATTATTTCTTTGGTATACAAACTTGTTAGTGGCAATACTTGATTGAACATCATGCACAGGTTCCTTGTCCTTTGGGCTCAGTTCCATATTGCTCTCCAGAATGATTGGATCAGCTCACAATTTTACCAACAATTCATTAGTCTTCTAATTTTCCTCACATTTTCTCCAACACTTACCATTTTCCTTTTCTCTAGTAGTAACTAATTTGATAGATGTGGTACATCAGAGTTGTTTTAATTTGCATTTCTCTAATTAATAGTGATTTAGAACATTTTTCATATGCCTCTAGATAATTTTTATTTTGTCTGAAAACTGCCTATTCATATCCTTTGACCATTTATCAATTGAAGAATGAACTATATTCTTATAGATTTGACTCATTTCCCTATATTTTTGAGAAATGAGGCCTTTATCAGAAACATTGGCTGAAAAATTATTTCCATGCTTTCTGCTTCCCTTCTCACCTTGGTTGCATTGGTACCCTCCACCATTATTTAGGAGTATTTTGACTTACTAAAGCAAAGAGAACATGAAGGACCAAAAGTGAAAAGGAATAATATGTTGTAATCCAAAAAGATTAACCTTCTTCAGAAAGATACAAATGAAATAAGGTCCCATCTCTGTATTCAAAGAAACTCATGCCTCCATATTTTGGATGTTTAAAAACTTTTTTTTTTTCAGATGAGGACAACAAAATATTATTTTAGAATAACTCTATTAGAACAAATTTGTGCCCATCATTATTCTTATATAATTTTATTTTAGCATCAATGTTTACTGCTATAATACTGGTTAGTTTTAGTATATGATATTCAACTTGTGATGTGCAATCATGCTGATATTACTGTGCTAATCACTGAAGCATTTGGCATGCTATCATCAGTACTCCCAAAGCACACTGCTAAAACCAACACCCTGAATAATCAAGGTTTAGAAATTTACAATGATAATAATTACAGGTTCACTGATATGAAGTAAAGAATTATCAACTCAGAAGCTAGATGAAGTTCAATAGTCATTTGAATTTTACATTACATGCACAGTGATGTAGTGGTTAGATATTTGGACTTGGAGTCAAGATTGGTGTTCAAATCCTGCTTCTGAATTAAGTGCCAACCATGTTCCAGGAAATGAGTTAATATTAGGGATACAAAGGAAAGCAAAAGACAGTGTTCTCAAGGAGCTTACAGTATAATGGAGGGATATCACATAATCAACTTTGTGTAAACAATCTATATATGAGATAAATTGAATATAAGCAATAGAAATAATATCTTTCACAAGATGGCAAACAATTTGTTTTCAACATAATCCCCAATGAAGGAAGAACAAGAAAAAGTAAAAGAGGAAAAAAAGAAGAAATACACCAAATGTATAATCCATCATATTGTATTAAGACACAAATCATCTCCCTACAATTTAATTTTTTTATGCTAAATAACTGAAAGATAGAACCATTCTTTATTGTATGAATTCAATCTGACCTTTCCACATCTGAATTGTCCTGACAAACCTAAATTTCAAATTTTGGATTATCTGCCCAACATTGTCTGATATATAGCTTGAAGTGTCTCTCAGCATTTGTCCTGATGGACCTGATCACCTCCACTATCATAAGGGAGAGTACTGAATTCTGTCAACCTTGTAACAAAAATTACACAAAACTGACGAGTGGTGGTTCACTGCACTCCAAACTTCATTGTTAGTTTTAATGCCAAAAATAGCTGTGAATGAACTATAGATGTCTCCCTTTTAAGTTTTTCTTTTCTCATCATGGATTCAGACCTTCCTCTTTGCCTCAAAGTGAAATTAAACAAGGTCAAGTCGTTTACTCATTAGAAAACAAATTGTAGTGGGTAGGCTAAGTGACATACTGGAGAGATCCCATTACAAAGATACTTGAAAATAAAAAAAAAATAAAAATTAAATAAAATAAGGTAGAAAGAATGGGTGAAATTATATTCTACAAATAAACTACCAATGAGACTCATCAAGAAAGGAGAATGAGCATTCAATTTAGAACAAGATCAATTACAAAATGAATAAACATCATGAAGTAAAGGAAAATGACTACAAATCCTTTCTGAATAAATGAAATCAATACAGTAAAATCTGGTTCTATGGGTTCCTTGAAATAATGAATCAACAATTTAAAAAAACACAATTGTTTATAAGAGAACTTAAAAAAAATAAAAGAAAAATATGAAATTGGGATGAAAATTAAGAATATGTAAGATCTCTAACAAAGAGCCTCTCAAGACAAAAAGCAGTTTAGGGGAATGAATGGAACTTTTCCCCAAATGTCAAAGATCTGAGGGGAAAAAAAGAATGATAGAATTTAAACTCAAGAATTCAGAAATGTAAGGAGGCATTTACCAAACTGAATCATAGCACAATGCCAGCTCTGAAAACCACTACCGTTAATGATTGGTGGCAAATCATTTAACACCTTTGATCCTCAATTCTTTCATCTGTGTAATCAGGAAAATACATGTCATATACATCAAAGGGTTGTTCTGGGGATAATATAAGACCATGTACTATCCAACAGTCAATCAGTGAACATCTACTAAGTTTCTTTTATATGCCAGGAATCGTGCTAAGCACTAGGGATAAAAGAAAAGTAAAAGACAGTTCATGTTTTCAAGGAGCACACAGTCTAATGAGGGATTGTAAATAGTTGCATACAAACAAGCTATATACAAGATAAGTAGGAAATGATCAACAAAAGGAAAAGACTAGAATTTTCAAGAAAGGTATTCTTTATATTGGACGTGAATCATGACAGGAACGAACGATATGGAAGAATCTTGTAGGAAAAGCAAGAAAGATAATTCCAATTTATTGAAAAGTGAATAAGGGCATGTAGGGGAGGAGGTTAGAGGTAAAATAGGTGTGAAAATAGGTAGAGTAGGACACGTTCAAACTCTTTAAAGGTGAAGGTTAGCTATTTTTATTAGATAAATTTAAGGAGATAATAGTAATGAAAATTTTGCTCATACAGTGTAATGAACACTGAAACAGACATCATCCAACTTAGTTTCCAAGCTTGATTCTGACACTAAATACTTTAGTAATGCTGAATAGAGATTCTATGAGACTCAGCTTCCTCATTTGCATAATGGGAAGTTTGGATTGTATCATCTCGAAACTACCTCTCTGTTCCAAAATGTTTTGATTTTTGTTTGCAAAAATAACTGCCAGAGTAACACTACCAATGCCAAAATTTGAATATCAAATGGTCTGGTCAAGATCATACGTCCTTTTTCTGCATTTAAAGTTAATCAAACTTCATCAAGGACATTCTATGTGTTTTACACTATGGGCATCTAGGACACAAAATTTCATAAAACAGTCACTACCATTAAGAAGGTTATAGATCTAGTTATGAATATCATGCTGTGGTTGGTATTCTTTCCACTTAGATTGTTATTATTGTAGTGAATGTTGTTCTTGTGGGGAGGGATGGGTCTCCACTTTGCTTGCTTTCCATCATATAACATTCCTTTTCATTATATTTACTGTTCTATTATCCATCACTCTAAAAAATTCCACTTCATTAATATACCACATATGTTTAGCCGTTGCCCACCTGAGTGACATTTACCTTGTCTCCAATGGTTTCTTACCACAAAAAAAGAGAAATTATTACATGTGTATGTATTTTCACCTTTCTTTTTTTTTCAATGACCATCACACAATAAAATTTCTCCAACAAAATGTATTTACATTGTAACCACTGTATTTGCATAATCCCAAATTGCTTTTCTAATGGTTGTACTGATTCACAACTTTGCCCCCAAATATATTAGAGTGCCTGTCTTTCACTAGCCCTACGAACACTGATAGTCAAATTCTTTGTGTTCTTTTCATTTGTGAGAGGAAAGCTGCTGTTTTGATTTGTATTTATTTTATTATTACTGATTTGGTGCATTTTATATGATTGTCAATTTCAATTCTTTTTAAAAACTATTTGTCCCTATCATTTGGTGATTTATCTTTTGGAAAATTGATGTTGGTACACACACACAGACACACATATACATATATATATATATATATATATGTGTGTGTGTGCATGTATGTATGTGCATATATATTAATTATCTGTATATCTTGAATGCAAAGCCCTTATTCAACAAATGTTAAATATATTTTTCCAGTTGACCAATACTTCCTTCATTTTTATAGGTACCTAAGCTTTATATGTGCCCCTAGGGCTCTGCACTCACAATGACCAAGTCCATTCTCAGAATTTTCACCCTAAAGTGTCAACCTCTCTTTGGCCTATTGCTCTCACATAGATTAATTCACGATAAAATTTAATAAATCCGGCAAGAGTGAACTGAGGAGAGGATGGTAGGATCCAAAAGTTCTGTACAGATACTCAGCATACAATTTGGTAATTGAATATGGTATAGTGTTTATTTTACCCAACAGAAAACTGATTAGATAATCAAAGTCTCAGGGAGCCAGTGACCAATTGTAGAAGCATAGAGTACTGAAATAACCCATAAACATCACCTGAAGGAATGAACTTGAGTATGATATTGGAATAAACATCTTTCATTTCAATGAGTTACTTTTTTCCCATAGTATCACCCAAACTCAATGTCATCCTTTTGCATACACTCCTCCAAAAGCTAAATTAGTTTTGCTGATTAATGTGTGAGAGATGAAAATCAAACCTAAGTCCTCGTGGTTGCAAAGTTAGCTTTCCATCTGCTTCACCATGCTACTCCTTTTCATATATATATATATATATATATATAATATATATATATATCACAAATTTTATGTTTTTTAAAATAAATATTAACTTGTATTAGTGACAATTTTAACCTTAACTTTACTGAATTATTTGAGTTCTTTCAGTAGTCATCAAATTAAATGGGGTTATGATCCTAGAAAAGATGCTTTAAGTTGAAATGATAAAAATGAAATGAAACAAAGGAAAACAAATTAAAATGTGCTATAGCAACAAGGTTAATCTAAGTTTCTGTTGGTCACCAAGGACCTAATGCCTATTTTTTAATAATATCCATAAACATAATATTTACTCAAATATGCACCATGTACATCATCCTTATATAATATGAAGAATTATAAAATACAAAACAAATTAAAAAACAATATATGACAATTATATACATTTTTCTTAAATATGACATTCCACCATCATGAACTTCAGAATGGTCTCATCTTTATAACTCTTGCTTTATTTTCTGTTAAAACAAATCAGAAATACTTCAAAGTCATTAAAAACATGCTATAGTGTTGAAAATATTGAATAGAATAAAAAAAGTCTGTTTTCTAGTCCTACCTATCCTACTGAGGCATATGCCATCAATCATGTAACTTTCTTTTACCTTAAGTCCTTGTTTCTCCATCTTCAAAATGATACAGTTGGACTAAGCATCACAAAAAAGTTCTTCTCTGGTGCTGCATTAATTCTGAAGATAATTCTATACTCTTTAGGACTTCCAGCAAAGCTTAAGTTCTTTCCATTTCCATCATACTGAAAGATTTAGAGTACAGAATTGGCAACAGAATACATCTCTATTCTATGAATCAACATAATTACATAAGGAAAAAAAAATTCATAGCATGTGCACTGTTCCCTTCATTTTGAATCTTTTGACTATGGTAATTAACGTACCTAAGAATACTAAAAAATACCCTAAGTCCTACACCCCCTTCCTTGCTTCTAGAGAAACAGTGGCACACATGTACTTCCACGTGTCTGTGTGTGTGCATGTGTGTGTGTGTGCACAATATGCAGGATATGTTAAGAAATACTCTGATTTTAGACTATCTATGCAATTTAACCAATACCTTGTCACTCTGTGACATCATTACGCTATGATCGGTGAGCTATCATTCAGCAGTAGAATTAAAATGCATTATCGTTGTTGATATAAAAGAAACCAGAAAACAAAAAAGTTTAAACTAAATGGAAGAATGTTTCACAGGTTTTTATTGCAAAAGTGAATAAACTATGCTGCAGCTGGTTCAGGGACAAATGAAATGTTTTCTCTTGGAATATTTGATCATCTCAT
The DNA here is from genome assembly GCA_023548195.1 of Bettongia penicillata ogilbyi. Classification (NCBI taxonomy): domain Eukaryota; kingdom Metazoa; phylum Chordata; class Mammalia; order Diprotodontia; family Potoroidae; genus Bettongia; species Bettongia penicillata. Next base: position 768,612 of record JAJHZJ010000562.1, read on the forward strand.
ATTGAAATATTCATGATTAGTATTTTCACAAAAGTCACCATAAAAAAAACTTATTTACCATCTGTTTTAGAGGAAGAAAAGGTAGACAAATTCTATAAAACACTCTGTAAATTAATTTTATAAATGAACAACATATAATAGAGCCTGATACTTTGACTTTAACACAAAAATGTGTCTAGGTGAAGAGAATGAAAAATGTCTTAGAAATTAAGGTTCAGACTTAAGGAATGAGAAAATCCAAAGATTTGTAAAAATACCAAAAGTGAGTAAAAAAAATCTTGGGCCCTATTATTACTGTAAAAATGTGACCAAGAAGACATCAATAATTACTGTCAAAGGAGTGTAGGTAATTTCATCTGGATTTGTAACAGAAACATGAGTGCCAATTTACATAAGTAAGTAAATGATTTAAATGTGTAGGTCTGCTCACCAGATGGTTATGATGAGCATTCCAGGTTATCTTGACTAAATGATTATTTATATTGTTGAGAATGATTATATCTGTTTCCAGGGTGGCAAGCGCACTATTCCAACCTTTAGATTTTTTTTTTTTGGTCTTTTCAAAATTAATTTTGGAGTTCTGCAAAGTTTTATGGCTTAAGGAGACCTGCACTCACTTCTCTCCTTCCCTGTGCTTTAGTGACAAACACTCCTTTCTTCCCTGGAATTGTCACCAGAGTCCTTGCTCCTGTTGATGTTCCTCCTCAACCTGAGACTACTACTTGGAAATCCTTATTAGCAATGCAAAAGAATTCTATTTCCAGTGCCCTGGAAGGATCTTCTGTAATCTACCTCTAACAAGTTGTCCAATGTCCTTATTTTCTTATCGTCTGTGGGCAGAAAGCTCTGTTATCACTTGCTGCCATTATCACCCAAGGCTTATCGGTAGCTTGCTTGCCTATATCTGTGTGCCGAAATATGTTCCACTCTCATTCCAGAGAGACAGACATTCCCTGCTACTACCTTCTAAGCTGTCTTGGACTGGGAAATTATTTCACTCTGCCCTTTTCTTTAGTTCTTCAACTCCAGAATTCATGTTGAGGTATTATTTTACTTTTTGGAGGGGAATTTGGTAGAGCATAGGCAAGTCTACACCTTTACTCCACTATCTTTTCCGAGATGTCTTATTTTTGTTGCTGTTTTTTTAAATATTATCCTCCAATTATATGTAAAAACAATTTTCAATATTCATTTTTAAAATTGAATTGAAAATTATCTTCCCCTCTCCCCAGGCCCTAGATAGACTTCTTTTACCGTCCTGTAACTTGAAAATATTGATAGTTTTGTTTCTTCATTGCCTACTCTAATTCCTTCAATATCTTTTTTTCTTATTGTTAATAGTATTGTTAGTACAATATTGAATAACAGTGATGATAATGGACATCATTGTTTCACCCTGATCTTATTGGAGACGTTTCTGGCTTATCCCAATTACACAGAGCGCTTGCTGATGGTTTTAGTTAGATGTAACTTACTATTTTAAGAAAAAATCCATTTTTCCTATGCTGTCTAGTCCTATTTTTAACAGGAATGTGAGTCGTATTTTGTCAAATACTTTATTCTGCATCTATTGAGGTAATCGTATGTTTTCTGGTACTTTTTAAAATCCAATTAACAAAAGATTTATCTACTTTTTTTTTTCAGAAAACCAGCTCTTAGTTTTATTAGGTAAATAATTTTCTTAGCTTTAATGTTATTAATCTCTTTTGATTATCAAAATTTTCAATTTGGTATTTAATTGGGGATTTTTAATTTGTTCTTTTTCTATCTTTTTGTTAGTTGAGTGCCCAATTCACTAATCTCCTGCTTCTCTATTTTATTCATATAAGCATTTAAAATCCAAAATCCCCCCTAAAATTGCTTTGACTGCTGGATATAAATTTTGTATGTTGTCTCATTCTTGTCATTCTCTTTGATGAAGTGACTGATTGTTTCTATGATTTTTTGCTTGACCATTTTAACGGTAATTTAAAATGGGGAGTTGTCCCTCATTCATTGATAGGGCCATGTGACCTGCCTGGGTCAATGTAAGTCTGAGTTACATGGAGCATGTGGTGGGAGGAGTTGGGTGAATGGATGGGACAGGAAGAGTGGATCAGGACAAGGCAGAGCAAGAGCACAGCTGAGAGGAAGCTAGTCATGAAAGCAGTCAGAGCTAGGAAGGATGCTGTTGGCTGGCTATCATGAGTGAAAGGGCTTGTTTGTGATTGTGTTTAAGGGAGGCATGCTTGTGATTTGTTTAATGGACCCGGTTTGTGGGAAACCTAGAAGAGGGAAGCCTTGGGGACAGTATTGTTCTCTGCATTGTTATTGTGTATAGATTTTTGTTACTGTGATGGATTGAGTTTTATTGTGTCTAATACATGTTTTTCTTCTGACTTCCATGGGGAGAATTTTTGGTATTTTTGGTTCATAATTGATCTGGGATATTCATGGCCATGGTAGGTGCTGTGAATTTCTCATTGACATAGCAATCACTCATTCTTTAGGAGTAGGGTATTTTTTTTTCAATTCGTTTTAGTCTATCTTTCCATGATCCTTCATTACATGCATTTTTTGTTACAACATGATTTGAAAATTATGCATTTAATATTTGTGCCTTTCTGCATTGCAGTTGTTTATGCCCTAGAACATGGACAATTTTTGTGTGAGTGCCATGTACCATTGATAAGAAAGGTATATTCCTTTCTATCCCCATTCAGTTTTCTCCAGAATTCTACCACATCTAACTTTCCTATAATACTATTCACCTCTTCAACTTCATTCTTATTTTGTGTTTACATTTATTTAGTTCTGAGAGGGAGAGATTAAAGTCCCCCATTGGTATAGTTTTACTGTCTGTATCTTCCTGAGAAGCACTTAACTTGTCCTCTAAAACTTTGGATGCTATATACTACTTGGTGCATATATGCTCGATATTGATATTACTTCATTTTCTATGGTACTTTTTCGGAAGCTTTAGTCTCCTTCTTTATTTCTTTTAATTAGATCTACTTTCGCTTTTGTGCAGATCAGGATTGCTACCCCTTCTTCTTTTTTACTTCCAGCTGAAATATAATATACTCTGCTTCAGCCTTTTCCCTTTTCCCTGTGTTTATCTCTCTGCTTCAAATATGCTTCTTGTAAATAACATATTGTAGGGTTATGGTATTTTTTTTTTTAATTTCCTCTGCTATGCACTTCATTTTATGGGAGAGTTCATCCCATTCACATTCAGAATTATTGTTACTCTGTCTTTCTTTGCTTCCTATTCCCTCCACCCATGTTTATATTTTTTTCTCTCTGCTTTCACCCTTCTCCTCCTCACCAGTGTTTTTCTTCTGTTGACCATGTCCCTCAATCTGCCCACCCTTGTATCAGCCACTCCCTCTTTTCTTTCTTTTTTCACCTAGTACTTCTCCCCTGCCTTATGCTCTCCTTTGTATACACCCTTCCCATTTCCCCTCCTCTCTTAGACTTCTTATAGAATAAGATAGATTTTGGTATCCAATTTGGGGTGTATGATATTCCCTCTTTGAACCAAATTTGATGAGAGTAAGGTTCAATCAATATCTACTTCCTGTCCTTCCCTCTATTCTAATGAATCTTTAAATCACTTCATGTGATCTAATTTATTCATTTCTGCCTTCTCCTTTTCTCTTCTACCAGTACAAACCCTTTGTTACTTTTTTCCAAAGTTATTTATACCTACACCTCCTGTCCATGTCCTAAATGAGATAATAAAGATAACACTCTAAACAGATGCAACTATCATCTTTCCATGTAGGGATGTAAGCAGTTTGACATTATTGAATAACAATTTTTTCTCTTTACATTTTTATGCTTCTCTTGAGTCTCGAACTTAAAGATTTAATTTTCTATTCACTTTTTTTTTTTCCAATCAGCAACCATTGAAAGTATCTTATTTTATTGCATGTCCATTTTTTCCCTCTGGGAGTTAGCGTTCAGCCTTGCTGGGGAATTGATTCTTGGTTGTAATCCAAACTCCTTTGCCTTCCAAAATATCATAGTGCAAGTGTGGTAGAACCCCAGTTTCAACCCTTGCCTTTAGGGGATTTCCTTTAGCAAGTTGTAGACTCATATTTTTGTGATTTTCTTGCATCAGTCTCATTTCTCTTCCCAATTTTTGTTTACTTCTTTACTAGATTTTCCAAATCCATTTTGAGCTCTTCCATGACCTGAGATCAATTGACATTTTCCTTAGAGGCTTTGGATGCAGGAGTTTTGGTTTTGTTTTCTTCTTCTGGCTGTGTTGTGATCTTCCTTTTAAGAAAATACATCTTCACTGAGAAAACAAAAATCTATAGTCTGTTTCTTTCTCCCCTGTTTACTCATTTTCTTAGCAAAAGAGTTGATTTTTCAGCTTTGTTAAGTGGAGGTCTCTAGAAGCAGCCTCCACTTCAGCAGTGGCTGTAGCTTCCTTGTGGCTGGGGCTGGAATTGGGACCGGATCATGCTCCCCTCTCAGCCAGGTAAGAGGCAGTATTCACTGATTTTGAAGCTGCCTTTAGTGTCTGTAGGTTGAATAGTCTGGAATCTGCCAAAGTAGCCTACAATTCTGTCCCCTAAAATCTGATCCTGCTATGTCCACACTGGCATGATCAATGCCAGACTGCTCTGCTCCCAAACCAATGTGATAGACTGTTCCAGTCAAACTTACAGACTGTCCTGGGGCTCACAACCTGTTTTGCTACATTTTTTTTTTGGTAGCTTCTGCTGCTCTAGTGTTTATTTAGATGCATTTTTACAAGCTTTTGAGGAAGTGTAGGGGAGAGATCTAGCTCGTCTCTGTTTGACTACACCATTTGGCTACATCCCACCCAATGATATTTTTAAATTTATTTATTTATTTTTAATTTTCAATATTCATTTCCACAAACTTTTGTGGTAAAATATTCTCTGCTTCTCTCGCCTCCACTAAGGTCAAGACAGGATGCATTCTGATAACTCCTTGTCTCAATCTGACCTTCCTTCTACCACACCCCTCCTTCATTTATACCCATCTCCTCTCTTTTGTTTTTTTTTTTAAATAATATAAATTTATTTATTTGACTTTTTACATTCATTTTCACAAAATTTTGGGTTCCAAATTTTCTCACCATTTATCCCCTCCCCCCACCCCAATACACCAAGCATTCTCATTTCTCTATCACCAATCTGCCCTCTCATCTATCATCCCTCCCTTCTCTTGTCCTCATCTTCTCTTTTGTCCTGTAGGGCCAGATGAATTTTTATTCCCCATTAACTGAATTTCTTATTTCCTAGTAGCAACAACAATACTAAACAGTTGTTCTAAAACTTTGACTTCCAACTTCTCCCCATCCCTCCCTCCCCACCCATTCCCTTTGGGAAGGTAGGCAATTCAATATAGACCATATCTGTGTAGTTTTGCAAATGAATTCGATAACAGTCGTGTTGTGTAAGACTAACTATATTTACCTCCATCATATCCTTCCCCCCATTGTTTCTATTATTTCTTTTGATCCTGTCCTTCCCCAAGAGTGTTGACTTCAAATTGCTCCCTCCTCCCAATGCCCTCCCTCTGATCATTCCCCCCACCCTGCTTGTCTCCTTCTCCCCCACTTTCATGTATTGTAAGATAGGTTTTCATACCAAAATAAGTGTGAATTTTATTCCTTCCTTTAGTCCAATGTGATGAGGGTAAACTTCATGTTGTTTTCTCAGCTCTCCTCTTTTTCCCTCCACTAAAATACCTCCTGCTTGCCTCTTGAATGAGAGATAATTTACCCCATTCCATTTCACCCTCTCTCCTCCCACTATATTTGTCTAAACGTTTACCTTAATTTCTTTTAAAACATGGTCCCATCCTATTCAATTCATTCTGTGCTCACTGTCTCTGTATGTGCGTGCATGTGTCCATGTGTGTATGTGCGGACATGTGTATGTGTGTGTGTGTGTATGTGTGTGTGTGGTCCCACCAACTACCCAGATACTGAAAACTTTCAAGGGTTACAAATATTGTCTTTCCATGTAGGAAGGTAAACAGTTTAACTTTGGTAAGTCCCTTATGATTTCTCTTTGCTGTTTTTCATGCTTTTCCTCATTCTTGTGTTTGAAGGTCAAATTTTCTTTTCAGCTCTGCTCTTTTCATCAAGAATGCTTGAAAGTCCTCTATTTCATTGAAAGACCATATTTTCCCATGAAGTATTATACTCAGTTTTGCTGGGTAGGTGATTCTTGGTTTGAGTCCTAATTCCTTTGACTTCTGGAATATCTTATTCCATGCCCTTCGATCCCCTAATGTAGAAGCTGCTAGATCTTGTGTTATCCTGACTGTGTTTCCATAAAACTGGAATTGTTTCTTTCTAGTAGCTTGCAAGATTTTCTGCTTGACCTGGGAATTCTGGAATTTGGCCACAATGTTCCTAGGCGTTTCTCTTTTTGGATCTCTTTCAGGCGGTGATCGATGGATTCCTTCAATACTTATTTTGCCCTCTGATTCTAGAATCTCAGGGCAGTTTTCCTTGATAATTTCATGAAATATGCTATCTAGGCTCTTGTTTTGATCATGGCTTGCAGGTAGTCCCATCATTTTTAAATTGTCTCTTCTGGATCTATTTCCCAGGTCAGTTGTTTTTCCAATGAGATATTTCACATTCTCTTCCATTTTTTCATTCTTTTGGTTTTGTTTGGTGATTTCTTGGTTTCTCAGACAGTCATTAGCCTCCATCTGTTCCATTCTAATTTTGAGAGAACAAGTTTCTTCATTGAGTTTTTGAAGCTCTTTTTCCATTTGGCTAATTCTGCTTTAGAAAGCATTCTTCTCCTCATTGGCTTTTTGAACCTCTTTTGCCAATTGAGTGATCCTATTTTTGAAGGTCTTATTTTCTTCAGCATTTTTTGCTTCTCCTTTAGTAGGTTATTGACCCGTTTTTCATGCTTTTCTTGCATCTCTCTCATTTCTCTTCTCAGTTTTTCCTCCACCTATCTAACCTGATTTTCCAAATCCTTTTTGAGCTCTTCCATGGCCTGACACCATTGGATATCTATTTCAGATATTTGGGATACAGAAGCCTTTACTTCTATGTCTTTTCCTGATGGTTAGGATTGTTCCACCTCATCAGAAATGAAAGGCGGAAACATCTGTTCACCAAGAGAGTAGCCTTCTATGGTCTTATTTTTCTTCCTTTTTCTGGGCATTTTCCCAGCCAATTACTTGACTTCTGAGATTCCTCTCCACCCCCACCTAGATCTGACTAGCTAGTACTTGGTGTCTGAGATTCAAATGCTGCCCCCCAGCCTCAGGGCTCTCAGCAGGGGGCATGGTTGCTATTCAAGGTGAGCTTAAGTTGTGGTGTTCAGGTGTGTGCAGGACCACTTCCTAGGCTCAGTTCCCTCAGGAGGTTTATGTGGAGGCCTTCAGTAATGGATCTGAGGTCCTGTCTGCTTGGGGAGCACGGGTCTGCTGCTGTCCCTGTCTCCACTGATGCCTCTACTGCTGAAATTAAGAAAAGTATTGAAGCAATAAATTGAACTAATAGTTGGTTTTATAACAAAACTCATAGAATTGATAAACCTTTGGTCAATTTGATTAAAAGAAAGAAGAAAACCTAATTACCGATATAAAAAATGAAAAACGTGAACTCATCTCCAGTGAGGAAGAAATTAAAACAACAATTAGAAATTACTTTGCCCAACTGTATGAGCATAAATTTGACAATCTAAGTGAGATGGACAGGTATTTTAAAAAATATAAATCTCCCAAATTAACAAAAGAGAAAGTTGAATACTTAACCCCATCTCAGAAAAAGAAAGGTTTTGCACAGTCAAACCCAATGCAACCAAAATTCGAAGGGATGCAGAAAACTGGGAAAGAAATTTTACAGTTAATGTCAGTGATAAAGACTACATTTCTAGAATACATTGAGAACTGAATCAAATGTACAAAAATACAAGTCATTCTCCAATTGATAAATGGTCAATGGATATGAACAGGCAATTTTCAGAGGAAGAAATTAAAGATATCGATAGTCATATGAAAAAATGCTCTAAATAACTTTTGATTAAAGAGATGAAAATCTAAACAACTCTGAGGTATCACTTCACACCTATCAGATTGACAAACATGACAGAACAGGAAGATTTTTCCATCAGTCATCATTAGAAAAATGGGTCTATAATTGTCTTTCTCTGTTTTGGTTCTTCTTGCTTTAGGTATCACAACCATATTTGTATCATAAAACGAATTTGGCATTACTCCTTCTTCACCAATTTTCTCAGAAAGCTACATAGTATTTGGATCAATTGTTCTTCAAATGTTTAGGGAGGTGTTTTGTTTTGTTTTTCCCCTCCATGTATATTTGGTACTTCCTTTTCCATTTTGTAAAAAAGATCTTACGTGATTTATTTTTTCATATTTTTAAAATCATTGGGTAATTTCCTTCTACTTCTCTTATTTGCCTTTTATAATGTTTCTTGAGGTCTTCTAAGAATACTCTTTGGACTTGAGACCAGTTCATATTCTCTTCTGAAGTTTCAGATAGAAATAGAGTCTCTGTACTCGGGTTTTGGTCCCTGTTCCCATAGAAAGATTCTTTGTCCTTTATTTTCTCATTTGCTTCCTGCTCATGATGTTTGCCTTTTTCTTGGCTTTTCAAGTGTCTCTCTGCTTCTGGGGTACAGGCAAATCTTTCCTACAGTTCTTGTGCTTGGAACTTGAGGCTTTGTGTATTGTGGCCTCTGATTCTTTCAGCTAGAAGCCAGAATACTGCAGCTTGCCTGGTGCTGAGCTGGCTGGTGTGCCTGAGCAGAGAGGTCAGGTGAACTCTTTGTGAGTTTCCCTGGAATTACTCTCTAGCACCCTGCATGAGGTGTGGGAAAGAATGGTCTGGCCACAGGATGTCACCTCTCCTGAACTAGAGTATAGGAAAAATCATCAATTGGTGTATCCCTTCTGTGCTACTGTCTGCCCAGCTCCCCTAGATATGCTAACTCATTCCTGGAATCTTGGTGTTGGTGCTTATGGTCTTCACACCCCTGGGACTCAGGATCTCCTCCAAGTTCACTGTGGTGGGGATACCTGGAATAGCTCTGGTCCTGCACTGGTCCACTTCAGCCACAACAAGCAGGACCCCTCTTTATGATTTTTCTAGATCACAGGCTAAAAGACTGTTTACCCTTGCAGATAATCCCATTATTCCAGGATTTTTCCTGGGGAAATATCCTCTAGGTTTTTCAAGGTCAGCAAGATAAGCAAGAGAGCATTTACTGTTCACTCCACCCTCTTGATTCCCACATGTTCAAGTAGTTAACTTGCAGACTTTTAATTTGTAGACTGGTAGTACGAGGAGCAGCTGCTGCTGTTACTTGGGGTTCTATGCTTCTCTCTTACTCAGTTCCACTGGAATCCTGTCCTGGGCTTACGTGTTTGAGAATCCCCACTGCTGCTGCTGCTGCTTCAGACAACTTGAGTCTTCTTGTTCAGCTTTGTTATGGTGAGGTACATCCTGGTCCAACCTGTGCACTCTACGTTCCTCCAACTCTGTGCAACAGATCCTTCCTTTAAATCTTTCAAGTTGTCCTGGGCTGCAAATATACTGCATTTTGTCTTCTAGCATACTCTGCCACTCTAAAATTTGTTCAGATACTCTTTTTAGAGGGATCTGAAGGAGTTTGTCCTAGAGCTTAAGTTGATACTTGCTCTCACTCCACCATCTTCAAGAAACCTCATTTGACATTTACCATTATTCTTGAACTCCATTAAGAAGAATTTTTTGGCTTTGGACCACAGATGTAGGAATATTGACAATGTTGTCGTCTTCTGAGTTTGTATTACCATAGTAATTTTCTATGGTCAGCATTCATGTTTGCTTCTTGCTCATTATTTTTTCTCTATTTATTGACTTTTAAAGTTGAGCTCCTCTGCTGAAGCACTGGGGTCACTGTCCTAAGATTCTGCTGGGTACCAGAGGCCTTATTCTGGGCTTTGTGTATTGGGTCCTCAAGGGAGGACCACTGAGGGCATGGAGGGGTCTGGCAGCCTATCTTGTGCTGAGCTGGGGCCCTAGTGGTGGTGTCTGACAAGTGTTGAGGGCAAGTGGGATTTTTCTGCACTTTCTCTGAGATACCTGGCAGCACATGGAGGTGTGGCTCCTGGAGGATGCCTACCAGCCTTGGGTTGCACTTTGTGGTTCTCCAAGCTGTCGTCTCCTGGTTCCCCTGCCTATAATAAGACATGCCAGAGCATCCTAATGATTGCTTCTATCTGCCCAATAACACTGGGGCTCAGATTCTCTGGCTGTGATGGAGCTTGCTTCTGGCTTCCTGGGAAGATTCCTGTCTTGGAATGTTCTCCCTTTTTACCCAAGAGAAATGGATCTTTCTTGTTGATCCTCCAATTATCCCAGACCTCATCTTTTCACTATTTCTGTTACTGCATGATTTGTTGTGAAATAATATCTTATGGCTGTTAGGAGGTGCCTATGGAAAAGTGGCAGTGATTGACTACTTTCTCCACCATCTTGGCTCCCAAACACTCTCTATTCTGTTTTTTAAGCTATTGTTTTCAGAATTTTCTTGTGACTCCTTTATTCTTTACCCTTTTTTCATGATTTTCTCACAGCATTCTTATTTATGTTCCCTAGTTTTCCTCTATCTCTTTTACTTGATTTCCAAAATTCTTTTTTGTATCCAAAAGACCAATTAACATTTCCCTTGGAGGCTTTGGAAGTAGGGATTTTTTCTTTTCTGTCTTCTTCTAAGTATTGGTTTTGATCTTCCTTGTCACCAAAATAGCTTTCTGTGGTCAGATTTTTCCGTTGTTTGTTCATTTTCCCAGCCTATTTCTTGACTTTTGAATCTTTCCTAAAGTCGGGATCAAATTTCAGAGTGGAGAGTGCACTGTCCCAAGGTCTAGCGGTTTCACACAGCTTTTTTCAGAGCTATTTCTAGATACTGTAAGTTTTCAGTTCTTCCAAGGTGGGATAACCTAAAAAGAAGTATATTTACTATTTTCCTGGCCTGTGTTCTGGTTTGTGAGCAACCACAAGCACTTTTTTCTATCCTGCAACTATGATGAGGTTCTCTATTTCTCTATTATTTTATACTTTATTTTAAGTCAGGAATATTTACTCCAGGTAACATGTATTTATTAATTTATTCATGGGCACATACTTATGATATTTAACTTCTCTCTGATAACCTTACATTCCATTTTCAATATTCTTAAATGATTTTACAACACACGGTGTTATTTTGCCACAGTCACTTTCTATACCTCCTCTGTTAAAAAGATAATACATGCTGAGTTTTTAAAGTCACAGAATATAAATATTAGCCACTAAACTAAAATACAGATTTCCTCTAAGCTCTGAGGAATTATAATATTAAGCTATTACAGTAAGAAATGGAAGTATAAAGTATTTAAAATGCACAACAAATATAATACCGTTCTAATCCTTTTTCTCGTGCCTTGCCTTTGGAGAACAATTAGGACACAGTATTAAACTGTGATATCATCTGATTCCTTTGCAAGTCCCAGAGAAAACTGGCAGACTAGGAATATTGCGTAACTGTCAGATGGTTTAGATGCTGAAGATGGACTGTCTGTTCTTTCAGAGAGTGCTCCATTCATATATCTTTTCTTCCTTTTTTTCTCCCAAGTACATTCTTTTTTGGTCAGTCTTCTTAGCAAAAAGTAAATCCATGCATGAACTGATTTGTATGCCTCTTTATATGATTTTAATTTAAAAGGAAACTGCACTCACTTCTTTTTTTCTAATCTTTTTATTCCTATTAAATTTCTCCTATTTATAATTTCATATATGATGACTCAGTTTCACCTTAAGGTCATTAAAACATTTTTTTCTATCAGCTCTTTCTGGGCATCTTGGTTTGCATATACAAAATTTCCTCACTGTTACGTTGGGTGTTTTCTCATGATCTTTTCCTTATCATTATTTATGCAGTTTCTTGTACCTCAGAGTTATGACTTAGCTGTCCGATAAAAATGTTTTCCACAGAATACATCAATTAACCTCGCTGAATTAACTGTAATAGTTTTTGTATCCCTTATAGGAGAGCCTTTCATAACTATGGGTTAATGTATTCACTTTGCTGTCAGTATATATGAAAATCAACACAGTACAAGACCAACAAATCAAAGACAAACAAATATAGGCTAAATTTTGCCTTCTCCAAAATCTGAACCTGTCAATGTTAAATGATTAGTCAGGCAGCATGGAATAAAAACATCTTTGGCTGGAACACCACAGGCTTTCAGAATTTTATTTGCCTTCACTGACTTCATTTTAGCACAGAGAAGATTTGTGAACTTGTGTAAAAAGCCCTCTTGCAAAATTGCCATCTAACATGCTAATTAGTCATTTTCCATCAAATATTTTTTATTCCATGCCATATGAACATATTCATTTAGCAGACATTTTTACAGTAATTGCGCTATATTAATAACAATAACTTATAATTATCTAGAACTTTAAAATTTACACAAAACTTCACATATATCACCTCATTTGACCATTATAATAAATGCCATGAGGTGGGTAGTATAGGTGTTGTTATTATTCCTATTTCATATATGTGATAATAGATTTTCAGATATCTCAAGTGACTTACCCACAGTCATATTACTAGTGGGTATTGAGGTAAGATCTGTCCACAAGTCTTCATGACTCCAGGTCCGATACAATATTTGGTATGTGTCCTCCTGCAATATGGCAAGCTCCCTAAGGGCAAGAACTTTGCCTTCCAAGTATTTTATATCTTTAGAGACTAATGCAGTCTTTTGTACATTGTAAATAGTAAATAAATATTTCTTGTATAAATAGTTGATAATATCAGTTCAGAGGTGCTTAACTGTGATGATGATGAGGTAAAATAGAAAAATCCTTTGCCTCCTTTTTGGGGGAAATGTTTTGTTTCGTTTTCCTCAGATTCCTCTTTCCTTAGTGCTGTGATCACAGAGGGACTAATGCAGTCTTCTATATGTTGTAAATAGTAAATAAATATTTCTTATATAAATAGTTGATAATATCAGTTCAGAGGTGCTTAACATCCAACTCTTCCCCCAAAACATATTCATGGAACACTTTTGAATTTGTTCTGAATTATTATTTTTTCTATCACTATCTTACATTTAAGCAAGTGTAATTCATTAGGCATAAATGTTCACGGTAAAAATTTATAATTAGCTCTCAGGAACTGGTTTAGGCTTGCTCCAGGATGCTTCTGTCATGGTTTTTCTTATAAACTTAGCCCAAAAAAAAGTGTTTGATACTGTAGAAGAAATCAATTAATGAATCAATCCATAGAAATGAACATTTATCACTTTCTATGCGTAAATTGCATTCCTAACACTGGGGATAGAAGAAAATGATGAATGTTGTAATGGTAATTTGAATTGGAAAAACTTTCCTATTAATTAATAGGCCCATTATGTCGCATGGAGTCTGTGATGAAAGGAGTTTGCTGAATGGGTGGAGCAGGGGAGAGGCAGAATTGAGAGAAGAGCTGAGAGGAAGTTAGTCTTGAGAGCAATTAGAGCTAGGAAAGGTGCAGATGGCTGCACAACATGAGTGATTTTGTGAATGTTAGTAATTTTGTAAAATAAAGCCTGCTTGTGATGAATATAGTGGCCCTGGCTTGTGGGAAGTCTAGCAGGGGGAAGACTTGGGGATAGCATTATTCTCTATATTGTTATTGTGTATAGATTTTTGTTGCTGTGATGAATTTGGGTCTGAGTAAATGTTTTGTTTCTGCTTTCCATGTGGATAGTCTGTTCTATTTCGTGATTCTGAATCATGCAGTGATATCCGTAGTTGCCATGGGGGCTATGAACATTGCAGTGATGCTAAAAAAATTATGGTTCCTTAGTTCACAGAAAACTTGTTCTCCTAATGAAGGAGAACTGTGTGAATGCATGAATCAAATATCATGACTCTAAAGGAGGAGAGAGCTTAAAAAGAGACATAGAGAAAGAAAAGGAAAGAAAGAAAAAGTCACACTTCCCAGAAGAAGGGCACGTATGTTGGGGGAGAAGTACAAGAATGAGAAAAGTCTCTCAGAAGAGCTAGAATTTGGGACAAATTTGAAGGAACCCATGAGACTGAGGTAGGAAAGTATAGCGCCCCAGACATGGGAGTAGATATTGAAAAGATATGTCAATGAGAGATCTGTTTAGAAGTTGTTTAATTGAAATCGAGAAAGTTAGCATTCCTGGGTAATAACAGGAAAGTATATGACTGGAAAAGTAGAAAGAGTTTATGTTGTGAAGAAAGGAATAAAAGCACCTACTATGTGTTAGGAAATTTGCTAAACACTTTACAGATATTATCTCATTTGATCCTCATATCAGCCCTGAGGTGTAGATGCTATTATAATTCCTATTTTACAATTGAAGAAATTGAGAAAGACAGAGGCTAAGTGACTTTCCCAGGGTGGCATGGCTAAGTGTCTGAAGCTGGATTTAAATTCAGATGTCCCTGACTCAAGGCCATGTCACTAGCTGTGTTTGAGTCAGCTGAAGGGCTTGCAAATCAAACTGAATACATTTTTAAAATTGTTTAATGTTTGTCCATTTCCACCCTGGAGTGCTTTCTTACTGGCTTGTATTTCAAAAAGAATGTGTCTAAAGTAAAAGATCCTTAATGGAAGTTCAAACCCCTAGCCTGTTCAAACTGAGAAATCCAAATACTAAAAAAAAATTCTGTATCTGTTTGCCTTCTATAACTTGTCCTCTCTTCATTCTCAATCTCATTGTGAATATTTAGTAAAAATCTTTGGCACAGATTTGATTGGCCATCCAGATTTTGCTACATTGTCAAATACATATCAAGAAACATCTGAAATAATTCCATTAAAAAATAGCAATTTTTAGATTTGACAGTCTGTTGCCAAAGTATGAGGTAGGGGAAGCAGGAGCAGCAGTGTATCTAGCTTCTCTTCTATTTCAGTTTCCATGAGGGAATACATATAACAATGGGAAATGTGAAGATATTAGAAGACATACCATTTTCCAGAGCTAAGGCCCTTCAAACAAGCTATGCTGTGAACTTGGCATAACAACAATCCTTTGCTTGCACCCTCTGAATGATCTCAGCCACACAGCAAAACCCCAGAATAAGGACTTGTGATTTCCCTAGTTCCCAGGAGATCTTGTCCTTAGAGCTAGGGCTACAGCCAACATACTGCAGCAGAAAGTGATCAATCACATCTCCTGACAATGAACAATTCCTGTGCCTGTAACTGTCAATTGAACTGAATCAGGTGCTATACTCCTGTTCCCACCACACTAATACTGGTTCTGTACCCTGACAAACAAACCATCACAAAGCTCAATGACCCTTAATATTTGAGACAATTACAAGGCTTAATGATTCTAATGACTTAGAGTCTGTTCCCACAGGGCACAACAATTAAATTAAACTTCTGTTTCATTTCTGACTCTCTTGTCTCTGCCCTGCTTTGTTTGGCTCTGACCACCCTCAGGTTAGAGCCCAGTTCCAATCTGGTTGACAACAGGTAATATGTGAGTAGATCAGTTCCCCATGAAAGCAAAGGGCCATTCGGAAATAGTTGATAGATAATGGTCTTAGATTCAGCATAGGAAATCTTAGAGGGATTCTCATGTATCTTTGCCAGTCAAAACCTTTAAGCTCAAAGATTTTTTCTCCTCCATATCTTCCTTCTTTGACTTGATTTCCACTTTTCTTACAAGTCTGCATCAAGTTTGTGATTCTATGGATTCTAGGTTGTTTGAAATCCCCTCAGATTTTAGTGAATACTTGGGAAAGGAGATTCTATGCCCATGGAGTGCCTCACCCTTTTCTCCCTTTGCTCCATGTGAGCTGAGGTCTTAATGTGAGACTACACTTCAAATGAATTAAATTGGTTATTGAAATAATTCTCTATGTACTATACTTGTTTTTAACTCTCTATATATTATCCTTTAAAAACTATCTGACCAACTAAAAATTCAGTAAATTTATATTATTTCTATATATGGCTTTATTTGTTCATTTGAATTGTTAAGAACACATAGGATATTTTCATTTTTCTTCAGATTTTGTATGCATATATGACGATAAATGTGTGTGTGCATGTGTATACATTTCTTCCTATCTCACTGCAATCTCCTTGCAATTAGAGTATATTTAATTCAAGGTACCACTATGCCCTGACTAGTATCATTCATGGGATAAAACATTAATTAATACTTATTGATTTAACATATATTTTATAATAATCTTGAAATCAGCACCTTCATCACAAATAAAAGTGATACAGTACTTTATGCTTTTCAAAACACTTTACATATATTATTCATTTGATCCTCATAAATATCCTGTGATGTAAGTGCGATTAGTATGTCCATTTTACAGATGAAGAAACTAAAGATGACAGAAGTTAAATGACTTGTCCAGATTCCATACAGCTGATAAATATCTGAGGGCAAAATTCAAAGTCAAGCCATTTTAAATCCAGGTTCAATACTGTAATTAATTTCATGTAGCAAATTCTACAGTGATATCTCTATCTATAGTGATAATGATATCTAATTCATTCCACTTGCCAGGTTATCATACTGGCTTTACAGAAGAATCAAACTCTTTTCCTCCATCAATCAAAAATATGTCAGAAAAAGCTTTCTGCTTCAATACAAACTCAAGGTTTTTTGTTTCTTTGTTTGTTTTATTGATGCAGATGAATATTATAGTTAAGTTTTTAAATCTCATTTCCTGGACAGAAGTCTTCAACATTGAAATTATTCCTTGGTTCAAGATGAGATCCATGATTTAGAGCAATTGTAGAGTCGTAGATGAGTAATATGTTTTGTTTAATTTTACAACATCTTGCTTAACTCTCCCAATGAGCTGAATAGGAAATATTTTAAAACCAGAAACAAATTAAGATCAATTTTTTTTTGAGAATTCTTGGCTCTTAACTGGAAATATAAAGATAAATAAAGGGAGGAATTATTAAATAAAAATTAAATAATTTGGGGTTGGGAAAAAGATGAGGTAACAAGAAAACCCCTATGTTAAGAGGAAGAGGATAAGTCAAAAGTTTCTGGAATTTCAGCTCTGGTAACTTCACATAATGCTCCTTCCCTCTCATAGATACCCTTGTGACAAAGGTGTCAGCAATTTTTACTTTGTTTTTATTTTTGCAGATTTTATTAACATTTTAAATGCCAGAAAATTAAGAATCTTGTCACCCACTCTAATGAAATTAATATATTTTTAGTTATTTTAAACAGTTATATAATGGTAGGCAGATTATTAAGTATTTTATTCATTTTTTAGTCATCTTAAATGGAATTTCTATTTTTTTCTATTTCTCCCTTCTGGGTTTCATTGGTGACATACAAACAAACTAAGGACAAATGTAGAATTGTTTTATACTCTACTATTTTGTTATTTATTGTTTCCATTAGTTTTAGTTAACTCTACAGAATTTACTAAGTAAAACAGCACATCATCTTCAAAAACTGATTTTTAGTAATTGCTTAACTTTTCTTCCTCACTTTCTTTTTTTCTTGTCTTAATATTGTGGTTAGAATTTCTAATATTATACTACATAATAGTTTTTATAATGAGCATCACTGCTTTACTCCTTATCTAGATTATTTTCCTTCATAACTTAATTTATATCTTGTTAAATTGATTTTCTCACATTAAAGTTTTTAGTTTTTATTCCACTAATTTGAGTATTTTATATATTTAATATTCATTCTTATTTAATATAAGAGCTTTATTGCTCTAAAATTTAGCAACCTTGTTTTTAGTAATCTTATTCATTTTTTATATGTATTAGTATCCCAATTTGATATTTTTTGTATTGAAAAAATCAGATGTCAAAGTTTTGGTCACTTTATCATCCTCTTCAAAGGTCTAGCATTATGTGTGAATCTAATTTTGTTCTACTTTCAATTTTGGATTATGAGATTATAAGGCCAGAGAAATAAGAGATTTAGATTTAGAAGACCATCAAACATAATAAAATCTAATCTCATTTTAGACATGTCAACTGAATTAGAAAGACTTACTTAGGACCACATAGGAAGTGCTTCAGGTAGGTTTTGAATTTATGTCTTCTTGACTCTAAGCCCAGTGTTCCAATTATGATACTAATTGCTCCTCTCTCTAGCTGGTTTTTATGTTGTTGGTTTCCTATTTTTTTCCTTTAACTCTGTATCTGATTCATTGACCTGATAAGTTCTTTCACTATTTTGTTGATTAATGAGGTATATATTTATATATAATCACATAATATATACACTATATATTATATGCATAATAAAATTTATTTGTATATATGTGCAAATATGTATGTACATATACATATGTGAGTACATGTGTGTGTGTTGGTGTATAGTCTCACCCTAAGTAGTGCTTTAATTGCATCCCCAAAATTTTAGTATATTTTGTTTTATTGTCATTTTCTTTGCTGAAAAGATTACCTTTTCCCTAAGATTTATTCTTTTATCCACAATTTTGAAAAGAACAATTAAATTTTCATATAAATTTGAAACACCTTTTGTTTTTTAAAAAAGAAGTCCTTTATTGAATATAATTACCTGCAATTACACCGCAGTCAGTAAAGAATATACTAATTTATTATACTTTTTTTTATTTATGAAGTTTGTATACTCATGATCAATTTTTGTGAGGGTGACATACACAAGTCAGAGATTTTAGTATACTTTTTGTTTCACATTCAGTAATTGCCAGAGACTATATTCACAGTTTTCAAAAAATCTGGCTATTGAGAAAATATTATTTCTTGTTTATCTTTTTGTTAATTTGCCTAAGTCTGAAAGGAGTACATTAAGATCCTCGACTATTTTAATGTTGTTGTTTCTTTCTGTAATTCAATTTACCTTATCTCTAGGTATTTTTGTGTGTATCTATGTGTATGTATACATATGCATTTATATATACTCACAAATATTTGTTTGTATGCATGTTCGTGTGTGTATGTGTGTACTGTAGGAGAATTTATATTAATCTTTTCCCCAGAGTTCCTTTAAGTTTGCTGCTTATCTCCTTAATCATACTTATTTTATTTTTGATTTTTCTGAGGTGAAATTACTACAACCGCTATTTTGGGTTTTTTCTGAAATATGAGGAATTCCTTTCTAATACCTCGTTTTCACTCTGTATTGGCAAACTTACGCCTTTTTTTTATATCATTCTACTTCAGAGTGGTATGGTTTTCAAATCCCTCTCAGATTCTTGTGCTTCACATGCTGACACAAATATAATAAAATGTTAATGTTATCTATGTTTTATTCTATTTTTATTGATTTTGTTAAATTGTTCACAATTATATTTTAATTTGGTTCATGGCATGCTTGGATATATTGTGAACTGCATGCAGTTTACAGGTCTCATTTTTTATCATATCTACTTGGAAGGATATCAGGTCAGATTTCTGTAGACTTCCTACCTTGCTGGGGCATTTTTGGCAAAGTGTTTCTGGTTGCTGACTCATTTCCTGGTTGAAGTTTTCAAAATGATACTTGTTTCTTTCATCTCTTAAAATTCCTTGTCCAAGAACTCTAAACTCTTTGCCATAGGGTATAAAGTATTTCAGATTCCAAGTGGCTCAGAAGTTTTATATTTCAGAGGGATTCTTCTCCCTCCCCTTCCTCCCCACTAAGCATTCATGGCATTAGAGCGACTATTGCTTTTCCAGTTCTGGACCCTCTCAGAAAGTATTATGCTTCCTCTGTTTTCCACTTGAAGCACCCCAAACTTTCTTTTTCCCTACTGAATCCCACCCCACCTTACTTCACCCCTTAAAGAGCATTACTCATTTCTAATGGCCCTAAAAGATCTATTTTCTGAACAAAGACAGGTTTCCACTTTGCTTACCGACATTCTGGTCGGCTTCCCTTGTGAAGGGATCCTGCAGATCTTTGATTTTGCACAAAATGGTCAATCTGGCTTGAATGAAGTGTTTAATTTCATTTTTATTTGAAATTCTTGATCATTATTCACTCTGTATTATTTTTACATTGTAAGATCTACCATGATGGGTACCATGATGGGATCTATCATGATAGGGCAACTTAATAGGAATTCTTTTGTCCTATTCCTCCTCTTCCCACCCTGCCTCTTTAAAAGGAAACAACTCCAGTATATGTAAAAGTATGTTCCTAATGGGTAGCAATGTGCAGCAGAATATGATAGATGCTGTAATTATGAACAAAGTGCTATTGGATTTTTTAGGAGTGGATATCACACATCAACTTGTGGGAATCCAGGAAGACACACCAAGGAAGGTTGCATTTGACATGGCATTTCAACAGGCAAAATTATGGAAGGCTACTTCCAAAGAAATGACTAGCATTTACAAAGGTATAGACTATGTCTTTGGGAAACTAAGAATAGTTCCATTTGTCTATAGTACAGTACAAAATAACACTAAATCTTTTAACTTAAGTAGTCATTAAGGAGCCATTGAAAACTTTGCAGTAAGGGATCTAAGTGGTTGGATCTGTCCTTCTGTAAGATTTATCTGGCAATATTTGGTTACATGAGTTGAAAAACCAAACAACTTAAGGGGAAGAGCTCAATTAGGAGTTTTCTGCCAGATCAGAGGCAATGTGGTACTGATCTTGGGCAATAACATTGAAGAAGACATATATAAAATACGTTTGCAAGGTAGAAAAAGAAAAGCCTCTTAGCAATATTTTTGCATGCTAGAAAAGAGAAATAATAGTCAAAGACGCAGAGATTTCTATCCTGATTGAATGGGTCAAAAATAGAGCCATTAATAGAAATGTAAGAACCACATTTCTGTTCTTCATCTTTCATTTTTCAAGGGGATCAATGACATTATGTTACACACTTGCATGTGATTTCGATATATTAGAATCGCACAAAGTCGTCAGCCTCACTCTCTTTTCACAGTCATTGAAGTCCAGTGGCAAGACCTTTAGTCAGGATAACTGACAATTGTCCAGAATGCCTTAAGCACTCCACAGTGCCTACTTCAGATGCCTTTTTAGCTATTGGACCAAATTATTCTCATCTGTCCGTTACACTAGTGGAAGTCTTCACATGCTTGAGGAAGACATCTCCCTAACTCATCAACAGGTTTGAGACCTTTCAGTAACCCTCAACCTTCTTTGGCCCGTCTACCAAGATGAGTTTACTGGGGTGTGGTCAGTGCACATGCTAAATAGGTGGTATTTGGTGAGAGGTAGATAAATAGCTAGATGAGAAGTTCTGAAATGGACTCAAAAAGCCTTTATACCAGAACTGCTAATCCTCCCTGAATCCAACAACATGGTAATGGATCAGAAGGTCTGACTTTGCAATGTAATATTTCAACCAATCAGAGCTATATGTCAGTTATGAATAAGACCTGGACATCTATGCTGAATCATTCAAAAATCAAATTTATGACTTAGGTGAGAATAAAGGGGGAATGGCATATTTCTGGACCATTTGGTGAAAAAATATTGCCATTTATGCAGTGCTTTTTTGATTTATTGAGAAGAATCAGTCAAGCTCAGTGGAGCTAAGATTAGAAAATAGCAAGTCAGTTTGGAATTCAACAAATCCAATAATATGCCAGCATAGTAGTACAAGCAATTCCATTAAAGCCTCTGAGAGGGAATTGCTTGAGGGTAAGGGTAAGGATGGGGAGAGAAAGCCTGTGTCTTCTCATTTGCCTGCTGCTACCTTTACCAGAGGATGATATTGTGACCTTCAAACTGTCTGAAGATAAAGACTTCCCTTCTAGCTTTTCCATAAGCTTCTTAGTTATATATCTGCTATAGTAAAGTCTGACAGCAGCACTGCCTTGAGAACTAAGCATGAACTAGATACAGTGGGGAAAGGCAGCTTTAGAACTGTGCAAGGTACCCAAAAGAAAATTATAAGGAAAATGAATGTCATGTGGACTCTGAAGATTCAGAAAAGAACTTCCAGAAACCAAGATCTGGGAGTCACCTCTCTGTCACATACTCACTCTAGGCATGACCACTTTACTTAGAATATAAATTTACTTTGCAGAGACTATGGCCCTGGTCTGTGTAAAGTTTTTATTTCTTTACCTTGTCATACCACCTTAGAAAGCATCCCTTTGAAAAACTGAATTGATGTTAGTTCCTTAATAGATTTTAGAGGTGCGTATCTAGCAGATTGATGTGGGGGAGGGGAATTGGGTGGTCCTCATGAGTAACAGTACATGAAAAGAAAAAGGCTAGACCCTGAAGGTTAACTCTAAAGCAATGGAGGAAAAAAAATTAATATCCTTATTCTGTGAATCAGACCTGAAATTGAAAGTAGGAAGTTTAGAGTGCAACCTAGAACTTACATTAGAGAAACAATATGAGGAACATTCCCTAAGTCAGGAGTTAAAATTAGTTTGGTCTTGGTTATGCCAAAACATTTGATAAAGCTTGGAAAAAATAGCGTAAAAAGAAAAATGGTTAAGAATCATAGGGAGGATACATGGCCAAAATCCATGGCCCCACAATCAACCAATTTGTGATCCGTGGAAATTGAGGTCAAACTCATTATTTCTCTTCATTTAGATGGAGGAAAGGCAGATGATTAGCAATCAGTTGTTTAGAGTTAGAATGATAAACTTGATGACTTCTCAAGGTTCCTTCTAAATTATAATATGTCATCAAAGCAAAAATTACGATTTCATGACCTCACAGCACTGCATGGAAGAAAGGTATGCCTTCAGTTTTCATACCACCAGTCCAGATTAACCTTCTACTCTTATCCTGGGAGCACAGTGAATTAACATAGAAACACCTTTTGTGTTACTGCAGGTGTATTAATGTATATGTGCATAAATATATAACATATTCAAACACAATATGTATACTGTGTGTAGACATGCATGTATACATCTATATTTGTATGTCTATATGTATGAATGCATAATGGAATCAGGAACCTGAATTTTGGGAAATCCTGTCCTTTCACACTTACTAAAACAACTGTTTTATTGCACTCAGGTTCTGGGAGACAAGGAAAATGCTTGCCAAAACATTGTTTGCTTGGACATGGATGAGAGATTTTACTCACTGTGATCATAATGAAAGTAATGAAGGCTTTTTTTCTTTCCACCTGTTCTCAAGAACCATGATAGCTGCAACAAAATAGTATGCTTAGAGAAATTCAAGATAATACATATAAATGGATGAAGGCTACTAATTCTGTTGTTCCTAAATTTTAGATTTGTCATAATTAATGCTCATGTAGCACTGCTAAGGTGAACATACTGTACATCTGTCTACATGATGTAGTGAAATTTATAAATGGAATAGAGAAGAACTATTATATGTTCTAGGAGTGGCACATGAAATCTGGTACATCCTGGCTGCTTCTCAGAATGTTTTAATTGCAGTCCCTAGTTCATGGAGGGTGCTTAATAACCATTTATTAATGGTTGACTCAGTGATCTGAATTCATCTATAGACAAATAAACCCTAGCTTTGTTGCTGTTAATATTGCTGACATCTCTGACCAGATTTTATTCCTAGACACAAAGAAGCCTCCCTACAACCCGAAAAACAAACAGACATTTCAAAAACCTTTCAACTACTATTTCCTTTTTCAAAAGAAAATTGCCTTATTTATACTAAGAAGAAAGGATACAGACATCATTAAAAACCCATTATGTACCAGTAGTCACATAGGCAAATCTCATCTAATTTGATCTTCCCAACAAGCTTGAAAGGTAGCTGTCTTTATTAATACTATTTTATATTTGAGGAAACTGAGGCAGAAAGACCACAAGCCGTTACCAAAGTTTTCACAACTAGTAAGTGTTGGAGGTTGATGGCAAGCAATTAAGGTCTTCTTGATTCCACAATCAATTTAGAAGTCTCTGTAATTGTCTATATTATTTTCTTAAATTATATGCGTTCTAACAACACATATGCATGTACATGTGTATGCATATATGAATGTCTTGTTCTAACATGATATGCATAAAGGTATTCATATATGCATACACATGTACACATCTATATACACACCCATGCACATGTGCACATGAGTGTATACATGTAAACATTGATATTTATATAAGTTCACAAACTTCTGTGTGTGTATTGTGATGACCTCTTCTTAATACTCATCTTTCTTCGCATTTCTGTAGCCTTTGGGACTGTTAATCAGTCTCTTCTTTTAGATATTGTATTTTGTCTAGGTTTTATGATCTTATTCTCTGATCTGATCAATCCTCTTTTGTTCTCCTTTGCTCGATCTCCTTCTACATCCTGCATATGTATTGTTTCCATTGGCTATCACAGTGGATAGAATGTCAAGCCTAGAGTCAGAAAATTTTATCTTTCTGAGTTCAAATTTGGTCTCAGACATTTATCAGCTATGTGACTCTGGGCACGTCACTTCAACCTGCTTGCCTTAGTTCCTCATCTTCAAAAAGACCTGGAGAAAGAAATGCAAATCACTTTAGAATCTTTGCCAAGAAAATCCTATATGGAGTCCCCACGAGTTGTACACAATAGAAAAATGACTGCACAACAGAAATTCCATCATCTACTCACATTATATCATCACTTCCATACAGATTATTCTAAAATATATTTTTTGTGCCATAACCTTTTTCCAGACCTCCAATTTTCCATTCCCAACAGTGAACTAATTATTCCCTTAAATATGTAATTTATTTATTTTTAAGTTCTCCACATATTTTTCCACAAGAAGTTTAATTCAAAATTTTCTACCCATCTCTCCCCACTCTGATCTCAAAGCTTTAATAATGTTAAAAATTGTTTAACATGCAACTGGAAATTAAGATATACAGGTAATGAAGTATAGAAATCTAATTTGCCCTAAAGGAAAATCGAGAGGAAAGGGAATGGAAGAAGGATAGGTTGTAGTAGGGAAGACAGATTGTCTGATGGGGTTGATGAGGTGCATGCTGTCATGGGTGG
>JAJHZJ010000563.1:0-101710 GCA_023548195.1 Bettongia penicillata ogilbyi
CATTGTCAGCAGAGACTCCCTAAATTCTCTACAACTGTCCTGTCAACTTGACTCTTCTATCTTTATCCTGCTTGTGATATAAGTATTTAGCCTGTTCCCGGATTAGGCATATAGGAATCTAAATGTAGGCATTTTGGCAGTTCCTCCTTATGAGACAACACTGAAGTAATACGCTAATAGGTATATATACATATATATAGGGTAAAAATCCACATATATTTTCTACAGCCGTGATGTCAGTACAAGCTAAGCTAGTGTACCTGGAAGCTACTTGCCAATACACTATATAGTAAATTTCTCCTTTGGCCTACTTGGAAGGTGTATTTGAAGATAACTCAATAGATACAATTTATACTAGGAAGATATTACATTGTCACCACTGACACCCTAAACTCTCTACAAGTATCCTATCACCTTGACTCTTCTATCTTTATCCTGCTTGTGATATCAGTATATAACCATGTCCATGTTGAGACCTATGGTGATCTTAATAAAGGCATTTTAACAGTTCCTATTTAAGAGACAACATTGAAGTCATGTATGTGAAAGTTAAAAATCCATATATCTTTTCGACATCAGTGAAGTCAATACAAGATATGCGAGTGTATCTGGAAGACACTTGCAATTACAGCATCGTCCATTGCTCCATTGGCCAACGTGGAAGGTGTATTTGAAGATAACTCAGGAAATACAATGTATACTAAGGAGATATTACATTGTCAACACTGACTCCCTACGCTCTTTTCATGTCTCAAATCATCTTGACTTTGCTATCTTTTTCCTGCTTGTTATATTAGTATTTTGCCTTTTCCTATTCGAGGCCTATAACCATCTAAAGAAATGGTTTTTGTCATTTCCTCTAAAGAGACAACTATGAAATAATATGTGTAAAGGGTGAAAATCCACATATCTTTTCTACAGCAGGGAAGTCATTACAAGCTATGCTAGGGTATCTGGAAGATACTTGCTAGTACACAAATGTCCATTCCTCCATTGGCAACATGGAAGGTGTATTTAAAGATAACTCAAGAAATACAATGTATAATAAGAAGATATTACATTGTGAGCCCTGACACCCTAATCTTTCCAAAAGTGTCCAATCGCCGGAGCCAAGATGACGCAGTAGAAGGACGCACGTTTACGAGCTCCGAAACCAAAAGCCCATAGATTTAATGTAAAAAGAGTCCCCCATAACTTCTGGGTCAAGACAAGGTGTGCAAAAGCAGAGGTGAAGAGATTTCCGTTGCAGGGTGCCCTGGAGATCCATCCTCAGAGTCCGGCGTGCCCCGGAAAGTGGACCACACCCCCAACGCTGCCTTGGCCGCGGCCCCAGAGAAGCTGATCCGAGCAGGCTTAAGAGACGGAAGCTCCAGCAGCCGGGAAAGTACCTCCGCCCACAGAAGCAGGTCAGTCGGAGAGGCCGGGCTGGAGGAGAGGGAAGCAGGGCGTCTCCGTGACTCGGGCCCCCTAGGGAGGAAGCAGAGGCGGCAGAGACGGGGGCCGGAAGCGGCGGGGGCAGAGGTGTGGGCGGTGGCTGAGGCGGCAGCGGACCGGGACCCAGGAATCCCCCAGCGGCAGGCAGGATCTTCATTACGGAAGATTCCTGCATAGGTCCTGACGGAGTTGAGCCTGGGAGATGGCCCTGCCCCCACCCCGCTCTGTTACTGAAGGCTTCTGCTTAAAGCCCCCAGGGGAGCGGGGTTTGGGAGGCGGTCCCCCCACCCCGCCCCCACCCGCTCCATTCCTGAAAGTCTCTGCATAAGGCCCATGAGGGATCAGAGTCTGGGAGGCGGCCCTGGCCCCACCCCAGCACCTGAACTAAAGCTCACTGATGGACAGCCTGCAGGAGGAAAGCCCATTTAAATCTCAGAGGCCAAGCACTAGCTGGGCGGATCCAGGCGGGGGTGGAAAGGAATCTCAGAAGTCAAGTAACTAGCTGGGAAAATGCCTAGAAAAGGGAAGAAAAATAAGACTTTAGAGAGTTTTTTCCAACAAATGCAAATAATCCCGACCTTCGGATCTGATGATGAGCACGTATCCTTGCCATCACGGAAAGACGTGGAGGGCGGGGCCTCAGTACCCCAGACACCCCAACGGGGTGGTGGGTGGGCTCAGGCCCTGGAAGAGCTCAAAATGGATTTTGAAAAGCAAGTTAGACAGGTGGAGGTAAAACTGGGAAGAGAAATGTCAGAGATGCAACAAAAGTGTGAAAACCGGGTCAATACCTTGGTAAAGGAGACCCAAAAAAAATGCTGAGGAAATTAACACCTTGAAAAATAGGCTCACCCAATTGGCAAAGGAGGTTCAAAAAGTCAATGAGGAGAAGAATGCTTTCAAAAGCAGAATGAGCCAAATGGAAAAAGAGGCTCAAAAGCTCACGGAATTTAATAGTTCTCTCAAAATTAGAATGGAACAGATGGAGTCTAATGACTTTATGAGAAACCAACAAATCACCAAACAAAACCAAAAGAACGAAAAAATGGAAGAGATTGTGAAATATTTCATGGGAAAAACAACTGACCTGGAAAATAGATCCAGGAGAGACAATTTAAAAATTATGGGACTACCTGAAACTCATGATCAAAAAAAAGAGCCTAGACATCATCTTCCATGAAATCATGAAGGAAAACTGCCCTGACATTCTAGAACCAGAGGGCAAAATAAGTATTGAAAGAATCCATCGATCACCACCTGAAAGAGATCCAAAAAGAGAAAGTCCTAGGAACATTGTGGCCAAATTCCAGAACTCCCAGTTCAAGGAAGAAATCTTACAAGCAGCTAGAAAGAAACAATTCCAGTACTGTGGAAATACAATCAGGATAACCCAAGATCTAGCATCTTCTACATTAAG
Source organism: Bettongia penicillata ogilbyi (assembly GCA_023548195.1). Lineage (NCBI taxonomy): Eukaryota > Metazoa > Chordata > Mammalia > Diprotodontia > Potoroidae > Bettongia > Bettongia penicillata. Next base: position 2,852 of record JAJHZJ010000563.1, read on the forward strand.
GGATCGAAGGGCGTGGAATAGGATATTCCAGAAGGCAAAGGAACTAGGACTGAAACCAAGAATCACCTACCCAGCTAAACTGAGTGTAATACTTCAAGGAAAATATGGTCTTTCAATGAAACAGAGGACTTTCAATCATTCTTGATGAAAAAACCAGAGCTGAAAAGAAAATTTGACTTTCAAACACAAGAATGAGAAGAAGCATGAAAAAGGAAACAGCAAAGAGAAGACTTAAGGGACTTACCAGAAGTGAACTGTTTGCACTCATACAGGGAAAGACAATATTTCTAACTCTAAAAACTTTTCAGAATCTGGGTAGTTGGTGGGACCACACACACACATGTACACGCATGCACACACATACACACATGCACACACATACAGAGATAGAGAGCACAGATTGAACTGAATAGGATGGGACCATACCTTAAAAGAAATTAAGGAAAAGGGTGAGAGAGAAATGTAGGGGGAGGAAAGAGAGGGAAAGGGAAGGGGGTAACTATATGTAATTTAAGAGGCAGGTAGGAGTTTTTCTTAGTGGAGGGAAAAAGAGGAGAGCTGAGAAAAAAAAAAAAGAAGAAGCTTTACCCTCATCACATTTGACTAAACGAAGGAGTGAAATGCACACTCATTTTTGGTATGAAAACCTATCTTACAGTATAAGAAAGTGGGGGGAGAAAGAGAAATTGCAAGGGGGGGGTGATGGAAGGGAGGGCAAAGGGAGGAGGGAGCAATTTGAAGTCAACACTTGGGGAGGGACAGGATCAAAAGACAGAAGAGAAACAAGGAGGGGCAGGTTAAGGGGGATGGTAATCCAGTTAGTCTTACAAAACACGACTATCAGGGAGGTCATTGGCAGAACTACACAGATATGGCCAATGTTGAATTGCCTGCTGTCCCAGAGAGAATGCGTGGGGAGGGAGGGATGGGGAGAATTTGGAACTCAAAGTTTTAGGAACAACTGTTTAGTATTGTCGTTGCAACTAGGAAAGAAGACATGCAGTTAAGGAGGAATAGAAAGTCATCTGGCCCTACAGGAGAAAAGAGAATATGGAGACAAGAGAAGGGAGGGATGACAGAAGAGAGGGCAGATTGGAGATAGGGAAAATTAGATTGCTTGGGGTATTGGGGTGGGGGGAGGGGATAAAAGTGAAGAAAATTTGAAACCCAAAAATTTGTGAAAATGAATGTAAGAAAATTAAATAAATAAATAAATGAAATTTCAAAAAAAAATTAAAAAAAAAGAAAAAAAAAGAAAAAAAATAATAAAAGTTTCCTATCAAGTTGACTCTTCTATCTTCATCATGCTTGTGATATCAGTATTTATCGTTTTCCCCGTTCAGGCCAACAAAAATCCAAAAAAACGCATTTTATCACATCCCCTAAAGAGACAACACAGAAGTAATGTATGAAAAGGCTAAAAATCCATAGATCTTAATAAAGGCAATTTAACAGTTCCTATTTAAGAGACAACATTGAAGTCATGTATGTGAAAGTTAAAAATCCATATATCTTTTCGACAGCAGTGAAGTCAATACAAGATATGCGAGTGTATCTGGAAGACACTTGCAAGTACACCATCGTCCATTGCTCCACTGGCCAACATGCAAGATGTATTTGAAGATAACTCAGGAAATACAATGTACAATGAGAAGATATTACATTGTCAACACTGTCTCCTTAAGCTGTTTGCAAATCTCATATCAACTTGACTCTTCTATCTTTTTCCTGCTTCTGATATAAGTATTTTGCCTTTTCCTATTTGAGGCCTATAGCCATCCAAAGAACTGGTTTTTGTCACTTCCTCTATTGAGAAAACTGTGAAATAATATACGTAAAGGGTGAAAATCCACATATCTTTTCTACAGCAGTGAAGTCAGAACAAGCCATGCTAGAGTATCTGGAAGATACTTGCTAGGACACAATTGTCCATTCCTCCATTGACAACATGGAAAGTGTGTTGAAGATAACTCAAGAATACAATGTATAATAAGAAGATATTACATGGTCAGCCCAGACACCCTAAACGTTCCCCAAGTGTCCTATCAAGTTGACTCTTCTATCTTTATCCGGCTTGCGATATCAGTATTTAGCCTTTTTCCTGTTCAGGTCTATAGAAATCCAGAGAAACGCATTTTGTCACTTCCCCTAAAGAGACAACTCGGATGTAATGTATGTAAAGGCTAAAAATCCATATACCTTATCTACATCAGTGAAGTGAGTACAAGCTGTGCTAGAATACCTGGAACATAATTGCAAGTATACAATTGTCCCTTCCTCCCTTGACCAAAATGGTAAGTGTATATGAAGATGACTCAAGAAATACATTGGTTGCTAAGCAGATATTACATTGTCAGCACTGACTCCCTAAATTCTCTACAAGTGTCCTGTCAACTTGACTCTTCTACCTTTATCCTCCTTATGATATCAGTATATAGCATTTTTCCTGTTCAGCCAAATAGGAATCTAAATGAAGGCATTTTTGCAGTTCCTCCTTAAATGAAAACACTGATGCAATATGTAAATGTACATATATATATATATATATATATATATATATATATATATATATGTATGTATATAAAGGGTCAAAATCCACATATATTATCTACAGCACTGAAGTCAGTACAAGCTATGCTAGTGTACCTGGATGGTACTTGCAAGTACACTATTTTCAATATCTCCATTGGCCTACTTGGAAGGCGTATTTGCAGATAACGCCGGAGATACAATGTATATCAAGAAGATGTTAAATTGTCACCACTGAGACCCTAAACTCTCTACAAGTATCCTATCCCTCTTGAGGCTTATAGAAATCGAAAGAAACGCATTTTGTCACTTCCGCTAAAGAGACAACTCTGAAGTAATGTATGTAAAGGCTAAAAATCAATAGACCTTATCTACAACAGTGAAGTCAGTACAAGCTGTGCTAGAGTATCTGCAACAAAATTGCAAGTAGACAATTGACCCGTGCTCCCTTGACCAAAAGGGTAAGTGTATATGAAGTTGACTCAAGAAATACATTGGATGCTAAGTAGATATTACATTGTCAGCAGAGACTCCCTAAATTCTCTACAAGTGTCCTGTCAACTTGACTCTTCTACCTTTATCCTGCTTGTGATATAAGTATTTAGCCTGTTCCCGTTTTAGGCATATAGGAATCTCAATGTAGGCATTTTGGCAGTTCCTCCTTATGAGACAACACTGAAGTAATATGCTAATATGTATATATACATATATATATATATATATATATATATATATATATATATATATATATATATATAAAGGGTAAAAATCCACATATATTATCTACAGCAGTGTTGTCACTACAAGCTAAGCTAGTGTACCTGGAAGGTACTTGCCAGTACATTATATAGTAAATTTCTCCTTTGGCCTACTTGGAAGGTGTATTTGAAGATAACTCAAGAGATACAATTTATACTAAGAAGATATTACATTGTCACCACTGACACCACAAACTCTCTAAAAGTATCCTATCAACTTGACTCTTCTTTGTTTATCCTGCTTGTGATATCAGTATATCCATCTCCCTGTTGAGGCCTGTGGAGATCTTAATAAAGGCAATTTAACAGTTCCTATTTAAGAGACAACATTGAAGTCATGTATGTGAAAGTTAAAAATCCATATAGATTTTCGACAGCAGTGAAGTCAATACAAGATATGCGAGTGTATCTGGAAGACACTTGCAAATACACCATCGTCCATTGCTCCATTGGCCAACGTGGAAGGTGTATTTGAACATAACTCTAGAATACAATGTATACTAAGAAGATATTATGTTGTCATCACTGACAACTAAAACTCTCTTCAAGTATCCTATCAGTTTGACTCCTCGATCTTTTTCCTGCTTGTGATATCAATATTCAGCCTTTTCCCTGTTGAGGCCTATAGAAATCCAAAGAAACCCATTTTGTCACTTCCCCTAAAGAGAAAACTCTGAAGCATTGTATGTAAAGGCTAAATATCCACATAACTTATCTACAACAGTGAAGTCAGTAGAAGCTGTGCTAGAGTACCTTTAACATAATTGCAAGTACACAATTGTCCCTTGTCCCTTGACCAAAAAGGTAAGTGTATATGAAGATGACTCAAGAAATACATTGGATACTAAATAGATATTACAGTGTCAGCACTGACTCCCTAAATTCCCTACAATTGTCCTCTCAACTTTACTCTTCTATCTTTATCCTGCTTGTGATATCAATATTTAGCCTTTTCTCTGTTCAGGCATATAGGAATCTAAATGAAGGCATTTTGGTAGTTCCTCCTTAAAAGACAACACTGAAATAATATGGAAATATATACATATATATATATATATATATATATATATGTATATATATATAAATACATACATACATATATATATATATATATAAAGGGTAAAAATCCACATATATTATCTATAGTAGTGAAGTCAGTACAAGCTATGCTAGTGTACCTGGAAGATACTTGCAAGTACACTACTGTCAATTTCTCCAATGGCCTACTTGGAAGGTGTATTTGAAGATAACTCACGAGTTTTAATGTATATTAAGAAGTTATTAAATTTTCACCACTGACACCCTAAACTCTCTACAAGTATCCTATCAACTTGACTCTTCTATCTTTATTCTGCTTTTGATATCAGTATGCAGCCATATCCCCGTTGAGGCATATGGTGATCTAAATAAAGGCATTTCATCAGTTCCTATTTAAGAGACAACATAGAAGCCATGTATGTAAAAGGTAAAAATCCACATATCTTTTCGACAGCAGTGAAGAGAATACAAGATATGCAAGAGTAGCTGGAAGACACTTGCAAGAACACCATTGTCTATTGCTCCATGGGCCAACATGGAAGAAGTATTTGAAGAAAACTCAGGAAATATAATACATATTAAGAAGTTATTACATTGTCAACACTGTCTCCCAACGCTCTCTGCAAGACTCATATCATCTTGACTCTTCTCTCTTTTTCCTGCTTGTGATATCAGTATTTTGCCTTTTCCTAGTTGAGGACTATAGCCATGCAAAGGAATGGTGTTTGTTGCTTACACTAAAGAGACAACTGTGAAACAATATATGTAAAGGGTGAAAATCCACGTATAGTTTCTATAGCAGTGAAGTCAGTACAAGCTATGCTAGAATATCTGGAAGATACTTGCTAGTACACAATTGTCCATTCCTACATTGGCCCACAGGGAAGTTGTATTTGGAGATAACTCAAGAAATACAATGTATAATAAGAAGATATTACATTGTCAGCCCTGACTCCTTAAACTCTCTGCAAGTGCCCTACTAAGTTGACTCTTCTATCATTATCCTGCTGCTGATATCAGTATATAGCCTTTTCCCTTTTGAGACATATATGATTCTAAATATATATATATACACATGAAGGGTAAAAATCCACATATATTATCTTCAGCAGTGAAGTCAGTGCAAGCTATGCTAGTGTACCTGGAAGATACTTGCAAATACACTATTGTCAGTTTCTCCATTGGCCTACTTGGAGGGTGTATTTGAAGATAACTCAAGAGATACAATGTATACTAAGAAGATATTAAATTGTCACCACTGACACCCTAAAATCTCTAGACGTATCCTATCAGCTTGATTCTTCTCTCTTTCTCCTTCTTGTAATATCAGTATATAGCCATTCCCCTGTTCAGGCCAATGGGGATCCAAATAAAGGCATTTGAACAGTTCCTATTTAAGACATAACATTGAAGTCATGTATGTAAAAGATAAATATCCACATGTCTTTTCGACAGCAGTGAAGACAATCCAAGATATGCGAGTGTAGCTGGAAGACACTTGCAAGTACACCATCGTCCATTCCTCAATTGGCCAACATGGAAGGTGGATTTGAAGATAACTCAAGAAATACAATGTATCCTGAGAAGATATTACATTGTCGACACTGTCTCCCTAAGCTATCTGCAAGTCTCATATCAACTTGACTCTTCTATCTTTTTCCTGCCTGTTATATCAATATTTTGCCTTTTCCTAGTTGAGGCCTATAGCCTTCCAAAGAAATTATGTTTGGCACTTCCTCTAAAGAGACAACTGTTAAATAATATATGAAAAGGGTGAAAATCCACATGTCTTTTCTAGAACAGTGAAGTCAGTACAAGATATGCTAGAATATCTTGAAGATACTTGCTAGTACACCATTGTCAATTGCTCCATTGGCCTACTTGGAAGGCGTATTTGAAGATTACTGAAGAGATCCAATGTATACTAAGAAGATATTAAATTATCACTACTGACACCCTAAACTCTCTACAATATCCTATCAACTTGACTCGTCTATTTTTATCCTCCTTCTTTAATTGGTATATAGCCATTTCCCTGTTGAGGCCTATGGGGATCTTATATAAAGGCATTTTAACAGTTCCTTTTTAAGAGACATCATTGAGGTCATGTAGGAAAATGGTAAAAATCCACATATCTTTTCCACAGCAGTGAAGTCAATACAAGATATGCACGTATAGCTGGAAGACACTTGCAAGAACACCATTGCCGTTGCTCCATTGGCCAACATGGAAGGTGTATTTGAAGATAATTCAAGAAATACAATGTATGCTAAGAAGGTATTACATTGTAAACACTGTCTCCAAAAGCTGTCTGCAAGTCTAATATCAACTTGACTTCTATCTTTTTCCTGCTTGTGATAGCAGTATTTTGCCTTTTCCTAGTTGAGGCTTATAGCCATGCAAAGAAATGGTTTTTGTCACTTCCTCTAAAGAGACAAATGTGAAATAATATATGTAAAGGGTGAAAATCCACATATCTTTTCTACAGCAGTGAAGTCATTCCAAGCTATGCCAGAGTGCCTGGAAGATACTTGCTAGTACACAAATGTCCATGCCTCCATTGGCCAACATGGAAAGTGTACTTGAAGTTAACTCAAGAAATACAATGTATAATAAGAAGATATTACACTCTCAGCCCTGACACCCTAAACTCTCTGCAAGTGCCCTATCAAGTTAACTCTTCTACCTTTTTCCTGCTTGTGATATCAGTATTAACCTTTTCCTTGTTGAGGAGTATAGGAATCCAAAGAAAGGCATTTTCTCACTTACCCTAAGGAGAGAATTCTGAAGTAATGTATGTAAAGGCTAAAAACCCACATACCTTACCTACAACAGTGAAATTACTACAAGCTGTGCTGGAATATCTGGAACATAATTACAAGTACACAATTGTCCCTTCATCCCTTGACGGAAAGGGTAAGTGTATATGAAGATGAGTCAAGAAATACATTGAATATTAAGTAGATATTAGTTTCTCAGCACTGACTCCCTAAATTCTCTACAAGTGTCCTGTCCACTTGACTCTTCTATATTTATCCTGTTTGTGTTATGAGTATTTAGCCTTTTCCCTGTTCAGGCATATAGGAATCTAAATGAAGGCATTTTGGCAGTTCCTGCTTAAGAGACAACACAGAAGTAATATGAAAATATATATATATATATATATATATATATATATATATATATACATACATATAAAGGTTAAAACTCCACGTATATTATCTTCAGCAGTGAAGTCAGTACAAGCTATGCCAGTGTACCTGGAAGATACTTGCAAGTACTCCGTTGCCAATTGCTCCATTGGCCTACTTGCAAGGTGTATTTGAAGATAACTCAAGAGAGAGAATGTTAAGATATTATATTATCATCACTGCAACTTTAACTCTCCACAAGTATCATATCAATTTGACTCTTCGATCTTTTTCCTGCTTTTGATATCAGTATTCAGCCTTTTCCCTGTTGAGGCCGATAGAATTCCAAAGAAACGCATTTTGTCACTTCCCCTAAAGAGACAACTCAGAAGTAATGTATGTAAAGGCTAAAAATCCATATAACTTATCTACAAAAATGAAGTCAGTACAAGCTGTGCCAGAGTACCTGGAACATAATTGCAAGTACACAATTTTCCCTTCCTCCCTTGACAAAAATGGTAAGTGTATATGAAGATGACTCAAGAAATACATTGGATACTAAGTAGATATTACACTGTCAGCTCTGACTCCCTAAATTCTCTCCAAGTGTCCTGTCTACTTGACTCTTCTACCTTTATCCTGCTTACGACATCAGTATTTAGCCTTTTCCCAGATGAGGTATATAGGAATGTAAATGAAGGCATTTTTGCAGTTCCTCCGTAACAGACAACACTGAAGTAATACGTAAATATATATACATATATATAAATATATATATATATATATACATATATATATATATAAATATATATGTACATATATATACATACATATATGTATATAAAGGGTATAAATACACATATATTATACACAGCAGTGAAGTCAGTAGAAGCTATGTTAGCGTACCGGAAGATACTTCAAGTACGCCACTGTCAATTTCTCCATTGACCTACGTGGAAGGTGTATTTGAAGAGAAATCGAGAGATACAATGAATACTAACAAGATATTATATTGTCACCACTGACACCCTAAACTCTCTACAAGTATCCTATCAATTTGACTCTTCGATCTTTTTCCTCCCTGTGACATCAGTATTTAGCCTTTTCCCTCTTCAGGCGTACAGGAATCTAAATGAGGGCATTTTGGCAGTTTCTCCTTAAGAGACAACGCTGAAGTAATATGTAAGTATATATATATATATATATATATGTATATATATATATATATATATACATATATATATATACATATATATATATATATGTGTGTGTGTGTGTGTGTGTGTGTGTGTATGTGTGTGTATAAAGGGTAAAAATCCACATATATTATCTACTCCAGTGAAGTCAGTACAAGCTATGCTAGTGTACCTGGAAGATATTTGCAAGTACACTATTGTCAATTTCTCCATTGGCCTACTTGGAATGTGTATTTGAGGATAACTCAAGAGATACAATGTATACTAAGAAGATATTATATTGTCATCCCTGACACCATAAACTCTGTAGAAGTATCCTCTCAATTTGACTCTTCCATCTTTTTCCTTCTTGTGATATCAGTATTTATCCTTTTCCCTGTTGCGGCCTGTAGAAATCCAAAGAAACGCATTTTGTCACTTCCCCTAAAGAGAGAACTCTGAAGTAATGTATGTAAAGGCTAAAAATCCATATACCTTATCTACAACAGTGAAGTTAGTACAAGCTGTGCTAGCGTACCTACAACATAATTGCAAGTACACAATTGTCCCTTCCTCCCTTGACCAAAATTGGAAGTGTATATGAAGATGACTCAAGAAATACATTGGATACTAAGTAGATATTAGTCTGTCAGCACTGACTCCCTACATTCTCTACAAGTGTCCTGTCAACTTGATTCTTCTATCTTTATCCTCCTTGTGATATCAGTATTTACCATTTTCCCTGTTGAGGCATATAGTAATATAAATAAAGGCATTTTGGCAGTTCCTCCTTAAGAGACAACACTGAAGTAATATGTAAATATATATATATATATATATATATATATATATATATGTATATGTATATATATATATATATATATATATATATATATATATACATATGGAGGGTAAAAATCCACATATATTATCTTCAGCAGTGAAGTCAGTGCAAGCTATGCTAGTGTACCTGGAAGATACTTGCAAATACACTATTGTCAATTTCTCCTTTGGCCTACTTGGAAGGTGTATTTGAAGATAACTCAAGAGATACAATGTATACTAAGAAGATATTAAATTGTCGCCACTGACACCCTAAACTCTCTAGAAGTATCCTATCAGCTTGATTCTTCTCTCTTTCTCCTGCTTGTAATATCAGTATATAGCCATTCCCAAGTTCATGCCAATGGGGATCCAAATAAAGCATTTTAACAGTTCCTATTTAAGACACAACATTGAAGTCATGTATGTAAAAGATAAATATCCACATATCTTTTCGACAGCAGTGAAGACAATCCAAGATATGCGAGTGTAGCTGGAAGACACTTGCAAGTACACCATCGTCCATTCCTCCATTGGCCAACATGGAAGGTGGATTTGAAGATAACGCAAGAAATACAATGTATACTAAGAAGATATTACATTGTCAACACTGTCTCCATAAGCTGTCTGCAAGTCTCATATCAACTTGACTCTTCTATCTTTTTCCTGCCTAAATCAATATTTTGCCTTTTCCTAGTTGAGGCCTATAGTCTTCCAAAGAAATAATGTTTGTCTCTTCCTCTAAAGAGAAAACTGTGAAATAATATATGAAAAGGGTGAAAATCCCCATGTCTTTTCTAGAGCAGTGAAGTCAGTACAAGCTATGCTAGAGTATCTTGAAGATACTTGCTAGTACACCATTGTCAATTGCTCCATTGGCCTACTTGGAAGGTGTATTTGAAGATAACTCACGAGATACAATGTATACTAAGAAGATATTAAACAATCACTACTGACACCCTAAACTCTCTACAATATTCTATCAACTTGACTGGTCTATTTTTATCCTGCTTGTGTATTCAGTATATAGCCATTTCCCTGTTGAGGCCTATGGGGATCTGTATAAAGGCATTTTAACAGTTCCTATTTAAGAGACATCATTGAAGTCATGTAGGTAAATGGTAAAAATCCACATATCTTTTCCAAAGCAGTGAAGTCAATACAAGATATGCACGTATAGCTGGAAGACACTTGCAAGTACAACAATGCCATTGCTCCACTGGCCAACATGGAAGGTGTATTTGAAGATAATTCAAGAAATATAATGTATGCTAAGAATGTATTACATTGTAAACACTTCTCCAAAAGCTCTCTGCAAGTCTAATAGCAACTTGATTTCTATCTTTCTCCCGTTTGTGATATCAGAACTTTGTCTTTTCCTAGTTGAGGCTTATAGCCATGCAAAGAAATAGTTTTTGTCACTTCCTCTAAAGAGACAAATGTGAAATAATATATGTAAAGGGTGAAAATCCACATATCTTTTCTACAGCAGTGAAGTCAATACAAGCTGTCCCAGAGTGCTTGGAAGATACTGGCTAGTACACAAATGTCCATGCCTCCATTGGCCAACATGGAAAGTGTACTTGAAGATAACTCAAGAAATACAATGTATAATAAGAAGATATTACACTGTCAGCCCTGACACCCTAAACTCTCTGCAAGTGCCCTATCTAGTTGACTCTTATATCATTTTCCTGCTTCTGATATCAGTATTTAGCCTTTTCCCTGTTGAGGAGTATAGGAATCCAAAGAAACGCATTTTCTCAGTTCCCCTACAGAGACAACTCTGAAGTAATGTATGTAAAGGCTAAAAACCCACATACCTTATCTACAACAGTGAAGTTACTACAAGCTGTGCTAGAATATCTGGAATATAATTGCACGTACACAATTGTCCCTTCATCCCTTGACCGAAAGGGTATGTGTATATGAAGATGTCTCAAGAAATACACTGGATACTAAGTAGATATTAGTTTGTCAGCACTGACTCCCTAAATTCTCTTCAAGTGTCCTGTCAACTTGACTCTTCTATATTTATCCTCTTTGTGTTATGCCTATTTAGCTTTTTCCCTGTTCAGGCATATAGGAATCTAAATGAAGGCATTTTGTCAGTTCCTCCTTAAGAGACAACACTGAAGTAATATGAAAATATATATATATATATATATATATATATATATAATATATATATATATATACACACACACACACATATATATATATATATATATATATATATATGTATATACATACAAAGGGTAAAAATCCACATATATTATCTTCAGCAGTGAAGTCACTACAAGAAATGCTAGTGTACCTGGAAGATACTTTGAAGTACTCTGTTTTAAATTGCTACATTGGCCTACTTGCAAGGTGTATTTGAAGATAACTCAAGAGATACAATGTATACTAAGAAGATATTAAATTGTCACCGCTGACACACTAAACTCAATACAAGTATGCTATCAACTTGACTCTTCTATCTTTATCCTGCTTGTGATATCGGTATATAGCCATTTCCCTGTTAAAGCATATAGGAATCTAAAAAAAGGCATTTTGGCAGTTCCTCCTTAAGAGACAATACTGAAGTAAGTTACGTAAACGGTGAAAATCCACCTATTTTATGGAGAGCAGTGAAAAGAATGCAAGGTATTCTAGTGTACCTGGAAGATACTTGCAAGTACACCCTTGTCAATTGCTCAATTGGCCTACTTGGAAGGTGTATTTGAAGATAACTCAAGAGATACAATGTATACTAAGAAGATATTATATTGTCATCACTGACACCTTAAGTTCTCTCCAAGTACCCTATCAATTTGACTGTTCGATCTTTTTCCTGCTTGTGATATCAGTATTTATCCTTTTCCCTGTTGAGGCCTATAGAAATCCAAAGAAACGCATTTTCTCACTTCCCCTACAGAGACAACTCTGAAGTAATGTCTGTAAAGGGGAAAAATCCATATACCTCATCTACAACAGTGAAGTCAGTACAAGCTGTGCTAGAGTACCTGGAACATAATTGCAAGTACACAAATGTCCCTTCCTCGCTTGAGCAGAATGGTAAGTGTATATGAAGATGACTCAAGAAATACATTGGATACTAAGTAATTATTACATTGTCAGCACTGACTCCCTAAATTCTCTACAAGTGTCCTGTCAACTTGACTCTTCTATCTTTATCCTTCTTGTGATGCCACTATTTCGCCTTTTCCATGTTCAGGCATATAGGACTGTAAATGAAGGCATTTTGGCAGGTCCTCCATAACAGACAACAGTGAAATAATATGTAACTATATATATATATATATATATATATATACACACACACACACACACACACACACACATATATATATATATATACATATATATATAGATAGATAGATAGAGAGAGAGAGAGAGAGAGAGAGAGATAGATAAATGGATAGATAGATAGCTAGATAGATAAAAAAAGTGTTAAAATCCACAAATATTATCTACAGCAGTGAAGTCAGTACAAAGTATGCTAGTGTACCTGGAAGATACTTGCAAGCACACTATTGTCAATTTCTCCACTGGCCTACTTGGAAGGTGTATTTGAAGAAAACTCAAGATATACAATGTATACTAAGAAGATATTACATTGTCACCACTGACACCCTAAAATCTAAACAAGTCTCATATCAATTTGACTCTTCTATCTTGTTCCTGCTTGTGATATCTGTATTTTCCCTTTTACTTGTTGAGGCCTATAGTCTTCCAAAGAAATGGTGTTTGTCACATGCTCTAAAGAGACAACTGTGAAAAAATGTATGTAAAGGGTGAAAATCCACATATCTTTTCTACAGCAGTGAATTCACTACAAGCTATGCTAGAGTATCAGGAAGATACTTGCTAGTACACAATTCTCCATTCCTCCTTTGGACAACGTGGAAGGTGTATTTGAAGATAACTCAAAACAAACAATGTATAGTAAGATGATAATACATTGTCAGCCCTGACACCCTAAACTCTCTACAAGTGTCCTATCAAGTTGACTCTTCTATCTTTATCCTGCCTGTGATATTAGTATTTAGCCTTTTCTCTGTTGAGGCCTATAGAAATCCAAAGAAACGCTTTTTCTCACTTCCCCTAAAGAGACAACTCTGAAGTAATGTCTGCAAAGGCTAAAAATCCATATACATTATGTCCAACAGTGAAGTCAGTACAAGCTGTGCTAGAGTACCTGGAACATAATTGCAACTACACAATTGTCCCTTCCCCCTTGACCAAAATGGTAAGTGTATATGAAGGTGACTCAAGAAGTACATTGGATACTAAGTAGATATTACATTCTCAGCTCTGACTCCCTAAATTCTCCACAAGTGACCTGTCAACTTGACTCTTCTATGTTTATCCTGCTTGTGATGTCAGTATTTAGCTTTTTCAGTGTTGAGGCATATAGGAACCTAAATGAAGGTATTTTGGCAGTTCCTCCTTAAGAGACAACATTGAAGTAATATGGAAATATATATATACATATGTATATATGGATAGATAGATAGATATAAAAAAGGGTAAAAATCCACATATATTATCTACAGCAGTGAATTCAGTACAAGCTATGCTAGCGTACCTGTACGATACTTGCAGGTACACTGTTATCAATTTCTCCATTGGCCTACTTGGATGGTGTATTGGAAGACAACTCATGAGATACAATGTATACTAAGAAGATATTATATTGTCAAAACTGACACCTTAAACTCTCTACAAGTATCCTATCAACTTGACTCTTCTATCTTTATCCTGCTTGTGATTTCAATATTTAGCCTTTTCTCTGTTCAGGCATATAGGAATCTAAATGAAGGCATTTTGGCAGTTCCTCCTTCAGAGACAACACTGAAATTAGGTATATAAAGGGTGAGAATCCACATAATTTATTGAGAGCAGTGAAAACCATGCAAGGTATTCTACTGTACCTGGAATATGCTTGCAAGTACACCATTGTCAATTGCTCCATTGGCCTACCTGGAAGGCGTATTTGAAGATAACTCAAGAGATACAATGTATACTAAGAATATATTATATTGTCATCACTGACACATTAAACTCTCTACAAGTGTTCTACCAATTTTACTGTTCAATCTGTTTTCAAACTTGTGATATCATTATTTAGCCTTTTCCCTGTTGAGGCCTATAGAAATCCAAAGAAATGCATTTTCTCACTTCCCCTAAAGAGACAAGTCTGAAGTAATGTATGGAAAAGCTAAAAATCCATATACCTTACCTACAACATTGAAGTCAGTGTAAGCTGTGCTAGAGTACCTGGAACATAATTGCAAGTACACAATTGTCCCTTCCTCCTTTGACCAAAATGATAAATGTATATGAAGATGACTCAAGAAATACGTTGGATACTATGTAGATATTACATGATCAGCACTGACTCCCTAAATTCTCTTCAAGTGACCTGTCAACTTGGCTCTTCTATCTTTATCCTGCTTGTGATATCAGTATTTAGCCTTTTCCCTCTTCAGGCATATAGGAATCTAAATGACGGCATTTTGGCAGTTCCTCCTTAAGAACAACACTGAAGTAATATGTAAATATATATATATATATATATATATATATATATATATATATATATATATATATGTGTGTGTGTGTGTGTGTGTGTGTGTGTATTTATATGTGTATGTATATATATATATATATATATATATATATATATATGTGTGTGTGTATATGTATATGTGTATATATATATATATATATTTAAAGGGTAAAAATCCACATATGTTATCTACAGAAGTGAAGTCAGTAGAAGCTATGCTAGTGTACCTGGAAGATACTTGCAAGCACACTATTGTCAATTTCTCCATTGGCCTACGGGGAAGGTGTATTTGAAGACAACGCAAGAGATAAAATGTATACTAAAAAAATATTAAATTGTCACCAATGACACTCTAAAATCTCTACAAGTGTCCTATCAACTTGACTCTTCCCACTTTATCCTGCTTGTGATATCAGTATTTAGCCTTTTCCCTGTTGAGGCATATAGGAATCTAAATAAAGGCTTTTTGGCAGTTCCTCCTTAAGAAACGACACAGAAGTAAGGTATATAAAGGGTGAAAATCCACATATTTTATCGAGAGCAGTGAAAACCATGCAAGGTATTCTAGTGTATCTGGAAGATACTTGCAAGTACACCGTTGTCAATTGCTCAATTGGCCTACTTGGAAGGTGTATTTGAAGATAACTCAATAGATACAATGTATACCAAGAAGATATTATATTGTCATCACTGACACCTTAAGCTCTCTCCAAGTGCCCTATCAATTTGGCTGTTCGATCTTTTTCCTGCTTGTGATATCAGTTTTTATCCTTTTCCCTGTTGAGGTCTATAGAAACCAAGAAATGCATTTTCTCACTTCCCCTACAGAGACAACTCTGAAGTAATGTCTGTAAAGGCTAAAAATCCATATACCTCATCTACAACAGTGAAGTCAGTACAAGCTGTGCTAGAGTACCTGGAACATAATTGCAAGTACACAAATGTCCCTTCCTCCCTTGACCAGAATGGTACGTGTATATGAAGATGACTCAAGAAATACATTGGATACAAAGTAATTATTACATTGTCAACACTGACTCCCTAAATTCTCTACAAGTGTCCTGTCAACTTGACTCTTCTATCTTTATCCTGCTTGTGATGCCACTATTTCGCCTTTTCCATGTTCAGGCATATAGGAATGTAAATGAAAGCATTTTGGCAGTTCCTCCATAACAGACAACAGTGAAATAATATGTTACTATATATATATATATATATATATATATATATATATATATATAGATAGATAGATAGATAGATAGATAGATAGATAGATTGATAGATAGAGAAAGAGAGAGATAAATGGATGGATAAATAGCTAGATAGATAAAAAAGGGTTAAAATCCACATATATTATCTACAGCAGTGAAGTCAGTACAAAGTATGCTAGTGTACCTGGAAGATTCTTGCAAGTACACTATTGTCAATTTCTCCACTGGCCTACTTGGAAGGTGTATTTGAAGAAAACTCAAGATATACAATGTATACTAAGAAGATGTTAAATTGTCACCACTGACACCCTAAATTCTAAACAAGTCTCATATAAATTTGACTCTTCTATCTTGTTCCTGCTTGTGATATCTGTATTTTCCCTTTTCCTTGTTGAGGCCTATAGCCTTCCAAAGAAATGGTGTTTGTCACATGCTCTAAAGAGACAACTGTGAAATAATATATGTAAAGGGTGAAAATCCACATATCTTTTCTACAGCAGTATATTCACTACAAGCTATGCTAGAGTATCTGGAAGATACTTGCTAGTACACAATTCTCCATTCCTCCTTTGGACAACATGGAAGGTGTATTTGAAGATAACTCAAAACATACAATGTATAGTAAGATGATAATACATTGTCAGCCCTGACACACTAAACTCTCTACAAGTGTCCTTTCAAGTTGACTCTTCTATCTTTATTCTGCCTGTGATATCAGTATTTAGCCTTTGCTCTGTTGAGGCATATAGAAATCCAAAGAAACGCATATTCTCACTTCCCCTAAAGAGACAACTCTGATGAAATGTCTGTAATGGCTAAAAATCCATAAACCTTATCTACAACAGTGAAGAATGTACAAGCAGTTCTAGAGTTCCTGGAACATAATTGCAAGTACACAATTGTCCCTTCCTCCCTGGATCTAAATGATAAGTGTATATGAAGGTGACTCAAGAAATACATTGGATACTAAGAAGATATTACATTGTCAGCACTGACTCTCTAAATTCTCTACAAGTGACCCGTGAACCTGACTCTTCTACATTTATCCTGCTTGTGATATCAGTATTTAGCCTTTTCCCTGCTGAGGCTTATAGGAATCTAAATAAAGGAATTTTGGCAGTTCCTCCTTAAGAGACAACACTGAAGTAAGGTATAGAAATTGTAAAAATCAACATATTTTATCGAGATCAGTGAAAACAATGCAAGCTATTCTAGTGTACCTGGAATATACTTGCAAGTACACCATTGTATATTGCTCCATTGGCCTACTTAGAGGGTGTATTTGAAGACAACTCATGAGATACAATGTATGCTAAGAAGATATTATGTTGTCATCACTGACACCTTAAACTCTCTAAAAGTATCCTATCTTTTTGACTCTTCGATCTTTTTCCTGCTTGTGATATCAGTATTTAGCTTTTTCCGTGTTGAGGCCTATAGAAATCAAAAGAAACGCATTTTCTCACTTCCCCTAAAGAGACAACTCTGAAGTAATGTCTGTAAAGGCTAAAAATCCATATACCTTATGTACAACAGTGAAGTTAGTACAAGCTGTGCTAGAGTACCTGGAACATAATTGCAACTACACAATTGTCCCTTCCTCCCTTGACCAAAATGGTAAGTATATATGAAGATGACTGAATAAATACATTGAATAATAAGTAGATATTACATTTTCAGCACTGACTCCATAAATTCTCTGCAAGTGTCCTGTTAACTGGACTCTTCTATCTTTATCCTGCTTGTGATGTCAGTATTTACCTTTTTCCCTGTTCAGGCATATAGGAATCTAAATGAAGGTATTTTGGCAGTTCCTCCTTAAGAGACAACATTGAAGTAATATGTAATTATATATATATATATATACATATATATTCATATATATACATATTCATATGTATATAGATAATTAGATAGATAGATAGATAGATAGATAGATAGATAGATAGATAGATAGATAGATATACAAAAGGGTAAAAATCCACATATATTATCTACAGCAGTGAAGACAGTACAAGCTATTCTAGTGTACCTGGAATATACTTGGAAGTACACCATTGTCAATTTTTCCATTGGCCTACTTGGAAGGGGTATTTGAAGATAACTCAAGAGATACAATGTATACTAAGAAGATGATATATTGTCATCACTGACACCTTAAACTCTCTACAAGTATCCTATCAGTTTCACTGTTCGATCTTTTTCCTGCTTGTGATATCAGTACTTAGCCTTTTCCCTGTTGAGGCCTATAGAAATCCAAAGAAACGGATTTGGTCACTTCCCTAAAGAGACAAGTCTGAAGTAATCTATGTGAAGGCTAAAAATCCATTTACCTTATCTACAACAATGAAGTCATCACAAGCTGTGCTAGATTACTTGCAACATAATTGGAAGTACACAATTGTCCCTTCCTCCTTTGACCAAAATGGTAAATGTATATGAAGATGACTCAAGAAATACGTTGGATACTATGTAGATACTACATAATCAGCACTGACTCCCTAAATTCTCTTCAAGTGACCTGTCAACTTGGCTCTTCTATCTTTATCCTGCTTGTGATATCAGTATTTAGCCTTTTCCCTCTTCAGGCATATAGGAATCTAAATGACGGCATTTTGGCAGTTCCTGCTTAAGAACAACACTGAAGTAATATGTAAATATATATATATATATATATATATATATATATATATATATATATATATATGTGTGTGTGTGTGTGTGTGTATGTATATGTGTATGTATATATATATATATATATATATATATATATATATATATGTGTGTATATGTATATGTATATATATTTAAAGGGTAAAAATCCACATATGTTATCTACAGAAGTGAAGTCAGTAGAAGCTATGCTAGTGTACCTGGAAGATACTTGCAAGCACACTATTGTCAATTTCTCCATTGGCCTACGGGGAAGGTGTATTTGAAGACAACGCAAGAGATAAAATGTATACTAAAAAAAAATTAAATTGTCACCAATGACACACTAAAATCTCTACAAGTGTCCTATCAACTTGACTCTTCCCACTTTATCCTGCTTGTGATATCAGTATTTAGCCTTTTCCCTGTTGAGGCATATAGGAATCTAAATTAAGGCTTTTTGGCAGTTCCTCCTTAAGAAACGACACTGAAGTAAGGTATATAAAGGGTGAAAATCCACATATTTTATCGAGAGCAGTGAAAACCATGCAAGGTATTCTAGTGTATCTGGAAGATACTTGCAAGTACACCGTTGTCAATTGCTCAATTGGCCTACTTGGAAGGTTTATTGGAAGATAACTCAATAGATACAATGTATACTAAGAAGATATTATATTGTCATCACTGACACCTTAAGCTCTCTCCAAGTACCCTATCAATTTGGCTGTTCGATCTTTTTCCTGCTTGTGATATCAGTTTTTATCCTTTTCCCTGTTGAGGCCTATAGAAACCAAAGAAACGCATTTTCTCACTTCCCCTACAGAGACAACTCTGAAGTAATGTCTGTAAAGGCTAAAAATCCATATACCTCATCTACAACAGTGAAGTCAGTACAAGCTGTGCTAGAGTACCTGGAACATAATTGCAAGTACACAAATGTCCCTTCCTCCCTTGACCAGAATGGTACGTGTATATGAAGATGACTCAAGAAATACATTGGATACTAAGTAATTATTACATTGTCAGCACTGACTCCCTAAATTCTCTACAAGTGTCCTGTCAACTTGACTCTTCTATCTTTATCCTTCTTGTGATGCCACTATTTCGCCTTTTCCATGTTCAGGCATATAGGAATGTAAATGAAGGCATTTTGGCAGTTCCTCCATAACAGACAACAGTGAAATAATATGTAACTATATATATATATATATATATATATATATATATATATATATATATATATATAGATAGATAGATAGCTAGATAGATAGATAGATAGATAAATAGATAGATAGATTGATAGATAGATAGATAGATAGATAGATAGATAGATAGATAGATAGATTGATAGATAGAGAGAGAGAGAGATAAATGGATAGATAAATAGCTAGATAGATAAAAAATGGTTAAAATCCACATATATTATCTACAACAGTGAAGTCAGTACAAAGTATGCTAGTGTACCTGGAAGATACTTGCAAGTACACTATTGTCAATTTCTCCACTGGCCCTACTTGGAAGGTGTATTTGAAGAAAACTCAAGATATACAATGTATACTAAGAAGATGTTAAATTGTCACCACTGACACCCTAAATTCTAAACAAGTCTCATATAAATTTGACTCTTCTATCTTGTTCCTGCTTGTGATATCAGTATTTTCCCTTTTCCTTGTTCAGGCCTATAGTCATCCAAAGACATGGTGTTTGTCACATCCTCTAAAAGGACAACTGTGAAATAATATATGTAAAGGGTGAAAATCCACATATTTTTTCTACAGCAGTATATTCACTACAAGCTATGCTAGAGTATCTGGAAGATACGTGCTAGTACACAATTCTCCATTCCTCCTTTGGACAACATGGAAGGTGTATTTGAAGATAAGTCAAAACATACAATGTATAGTAAGATGATAATACATTGTCAGCCCTGACACCCTAAACTCTCTACAAGTGTCCTTTCAAGTTGACTCTTCTATCTTTATCCTGCCTGTGATATCAGTATTTAGCCTTTGCTCTGTTGAGGCATATAGAAATCCAAAGAAACGCATATTCTCACTTCCCCTAAAGAGACAACTCTGAAGAAATGTCTGTAATGGCTAAAAATCCATAAACCTTATCTACAACAGTGAAGAATGTACAAGCAGTTCTAGAGTTCCTGGAACATAATTGCAAGTACACAATTGTCCCTTCCTCCCTTGATCAAAATGATAAGTGTATATGAAGGTGACTCAAGAAATACATTGGATACTAAGAAGATATTACATTGTCAGCACTGACTTTCTAAATTCTCTACAAGTGATCCGTGAACCTGACTCTTCTACATTTATCCTGCTTCTGATATCAGTATTTAGCCTTTTCCCTGCTGAGGCTTATAGGAATCTAAATAAAGGAATTTTGGCAGTTCCTCCTTAAGAGACAACACTGAAGTAAGGTATAGAAAATTGTAAAAATCAACATATTTTATCGAGATCATTGAAAACAATGCAAGCTATTCTAGTGTACCTGGAATATATTTGCAAGTACACCATTGTATATTGCTCCATTGGCCTACTTAGAAGGTGTATTTGAAGACAACTCATGAGATACAATGTATGCTAAGAAGATATTATGTTGTCATCACTGACACCTTAAACTCTCTAAAAGTATCCTATCTTTTTGACTCTTCGATCTTTTTCCTGCTTGTGATATCAGTATTTAGCTTTTTCCGTGTTGAGGCCTATAGAAATCAAAAGAAACGCATTTTCTCACTTCCCCTAAAGAGACAACTCTGAAGTAATGTCTGTAAAGGCTAAAAATCCATATACCTTATGTACAACAGTGAAGTTAGTACAAGCTGTGCTAGAGTACCTGGAACATAATTGCAACTACACAATTGTCCCTTCCTCCCTTGACCAAAATGGTAAGTATATATGAAGATGACTGAATAAATACATTGAATAATAAGCAGATATTACATTTTCAGCACTGACTCCATAAAGTCTCTACAAGTGTCCTGTTAACTGGACTCTTCTATCTTTATCCTGCTTGTGATGTCAGTATTTACCTTTTTCCCTGTTCAGGCATATAGGAATCTAAATGAAGGTATTTTGGCAGTTCCTCCTTAAGAGACAACATTGAAGTAATATGTAATTATATATATATATATATATATATATATATATACATATATATATTCATATATATACATATTCATATGTATATAGATAATTAGATAGATAGATAGTTAGATAGATAGATAGATAGATAGATAGATAGATAGATAGATAGATATACAAAAGGGTAAAAATACACATATATTATCTACAGCAGTGAAGACAGTACAAGCTATTCTAGTGTACCTGGAATATACTTGGAAGTACACCATTGTCAATTTTTCCATTGGCCTACTTGGAAGGGGTATTTGAAGATAACTCAAGAGATACAATGTACACTAAGAAGATGATATATTGTCATCACTGTCACCTTAAACTCTCTACAAGTATCCTATCAGTTTCACTGTTCGATCTTTTTCCTGCTTGTGATATCAGTATTTAGCCTTTTCCCTGTTGAGGCCTATAGAAATCCAAAGAAACGCATTTGGTCACTTCCCTAAAGAGAGAAGTCTGAAGTAATCTATGTGAAGGCTAAAAATCCATTTAGCTTATCTACAACAATGAAGTCATCACAAGCTGTGCTAGATTACGTGCAACATAATTGGAAGTACACAATTTTCCCTGCCTCCCTTGACCAAAATGGTAAGTTTATATGAAGATGACTCAAGACATACATTGGATACTAAGTAGATATTACATTGTCAGCACTGACTCCCTATATTCTTTACAAGTGACCTGTCAACTTGACTGTTCTATCTTTGTCCTGCTTGTGATATCAGTATTTAGCAGTTTCCCTGTTGAGTAATATAGGAATCTAAATGAAGGCATTTTGGCAGTTCCACCTTAAGAGAAAACACTGAAGTAATATGAAAATATATATATACATTTAAATGGTAAAAATCCTCATATATTTTCCACAGCAGTGTAGTCAGTACAAGCTATGCTAGTGTACCTGGAAGATACTTGCAGGCACACTATTGTCAATTTCTCCATTGGCCTACTTGGAAGGTGTATTTGAAGATAACTCAAGAGATACAGTGTATACTAAGAAGATATTATATTGTCATCACTGACACCTTAAACTCTCTAGAAGTATCCTATTAATTTGACTCTTCGATCTTTATCCTGCTTGTCATATCAGTATTTAGCCTTTTCCCTGTTCAGGCATATAGGAATCTAAATGAAGGCATTTTGGCAGTTCTTCCTTAAGAGACAACACTGGAGTAATATGTAAATATATATATATATATATATATATATATATATATATATATATATATATATGCATATATATATTTAAAGGGTAAAAATCCACATATGTTATCTACAGCAGTGAAGTCATTACAAGCTATGAACGTCTCTCTGGAAGATACTTGCAAGTACACTATTGTCAATTTCTCCATTGGTCTACTTGGAAGGTGTATTTGAAGATAGCTCAAGAGATACAATGTATACTAAGAATATATTAAATTGTCACCACTGACACCCTAAAATCTCTACAAGCATCCTATCAACTTGAATCTTCTCTCTTTATCCTACTTGTGATAGCATTACTTAGAATTTTCCCTGTTGAGGCATATAGGAATCTAAATAAAGGCATTTGGCAGTTCTTCCTTAAGACACATCACTGAAATAAGGTATATAATGGGTGAAAATCCACATAATTTATCGAGAGGTGTGAAAACAATGCAAGGTATTCTAGTGTACCCGGAAGATACTTGCATGTACACCATTGTCAATTGCTCCATTGGGCTACTTGTAAGTTGTATTTGAAGGTAATTCAAGAGATACAATGGATACTAAGAAGATATTATATTGTCATCGCTGACACCTTAAACTCTTTAAAAGTATCCCATAAATTTGACTCTTCGATTTTTTTCTGCTTGTGGTATCAGTATTTAGCCTTTTCCCTGTCGAGGCCTATAGAAATCTAAAGAAAAGCGTTTTGTCACTTCCCCTAAAGAGACAACTCTGAAGTAATGTATGTAAAGGCTAAAAATCCATATATCTTATCTGCAACAGTGAAGTGATTACAAGCTGTGCTAGAGTACCTGGAACATAATTGCAAGTACAAAATTGTCCCTTCCTCCCTTGACCAAAATGGTAAGTGTATATGAAGGTGACTGAAGAAATACATTGAATAATAAGTAGACATTACATTTTTAGCAATGACTCCCTAAATTCTCTACAAGTCTCCTGTCAACTGGGCTCTTTTATAATTTATCCTGCTTGTGATGTCAGTATTTATCTTTTTCCCTGTTCAGGCATATAGGAATCTAAATGAAGGCATTTCAGCAGTTCCGACTTAAGAGACAACACTGAAGTAATATGTAAATATATATATGTATATATATATATATATATATATATGTACATATATAGATAGATAGAAAGATATAAAAAAGTGTAAAAATCCACATATGAGCAGTGAAGTCAGTGCAAGCTATGCTAGTGTACCTGCAAGATACTTGCAAGTACACTATTTTCAATTTCTCCATTGGCCTACCTGGAAGGGGTATTTGAAGATAACTCAAGAGATACAATGTATACTAAGAAGATATTGAATTGACACCACTGAAACCTTAAACTCTCTACAAGTATCCTATTAACTTGACTCTTCTATCTTTATCCTGCTTGTGATATCAGTATTTAGCCTTTTCCCTCTTGAGGCATATAGGAATCTAAATAAAGGCGTTTTGGCAGTTCCTCCATAAGAGACAATACAGAAGTAAGGTATATAAAGGGTGAAAATCCACATATATTATCGAGAGTAGTGAAAACAATTGAAGGTATTCTAGTGTACGTGGAAGATACTTGCAAGTACACCCGTGTCCTTTTCTCCATTGGCCTACTTGGAAGGCGTATTTGAAGATAACTCAAGAGATACAATGTATACTAAGAAGATATTTTATTGAAATCCCTGACATCTTAAACGCTCTACAAGTATCTTGTCATTTTGACTCTTCGATCTTTTTCCTGCTTGTGATATCATTATTTATCCTTTTCCCTGTTGAGGCCTATAGAAATCCAAAGAAACACATTTTCTCCCTCCCCATAAAGAGAGAACTCTGAAGTAATGTCTGTAAAGGTTAAAATCCATATACCTTATCTACAACAGTGAAGTCAGTACAAGCTGTGCTACAGTACCTGGAACATAATGGCAAGTACCCAATTGTCCCTTCCTCCCTTGTCCAAAATGGTAAGTGTATACGAAGATGACTCAAGAAATACATTGGATGCTAAGTAGATATTACATTGTCAGCACTTACGCCCTAAAGTCTCTCCAAGTGACCTGTCAACATGACTCTTCTAACTTTGACCTGCTTGTGATATCAGTTTTTAGCCTTTTCCCTGTTGAGGCATAGAGGAATCTAAATGAAGGCATTTTGGCATTTTCACCTTAAGAGACAACACTGAAGTAATATGTAAATATATATATATATATATATATATATATATAAAGCGTAAAAATCCACATATATTATCTACAGCAGTGAAGTCAGTACAAGCTATGCTAGTGTACCTGGAATATACCTACAAGCACACTATTGAAAATTTCTCCATTGGCCTACATGGAAGGTGTATTTGAAGATAACTGAAGAGATACAGTGTATACTAAGAAGATATTATATTGTAACCATTGACACCCTAAAGTCTCTATAAGTATCCTATCAACTTGACTCTTCTATCTTTATCCTGCTTTTGATATCAGTATTTAGCCTTTTCCTTGTTGAGGCCTATTTGAATCTAAATAAAGGCATTTTTGCTGTTCCTCCTTAAGAGACAACACTGAAGTAAGGTATATAAAGGGTGAAAATCTACATATTTTATCTAGAGCAGTGAAAACAATGCAAGGAATTGTAGTGTACCTGGAAGATACTTGCAAGTACACCATTGTCCATTGCTCCATTGGCCTACTTGCAAGGTGTATTTGAAGATAACTCAAGAGATACAATGTACACAAAGAAGATATTATATTGTCATCACTTACACGTTAAACTCTATACAATTATCCTATCAATTTGACTCTTCGGCCTTTTTCTGCTTGTGATATCAGTATTTAGCCTTTTCCCTGTTGAGGCCTTTCAAAATCCAAAGAAATGCATTTTCTCACTTCCCCTAAAGAGAAAACTCTGAAGTAATGTATGTAAAGGCTAAAAATCCATACACCTTACCTGCAACAGTGAAGTCATTACAAGCTGTGCTAGAGTACCTGGAACAAAATTGCAAGTCCACAATTGTCTCTTCCTCGCTTGACCAAAATGGTAAGTGTATATGAAGATGATTCCAGAAATGCTTAGGATACTAAGTAGATATTACATTGTCAGCACTGACTCCCTAAGTTCTCTACAAGTGACCTGTCAACATGACTCTTCTATCTTTATCTTGCTTGTAATATCAGCATTTACCCTTTTCCCTGTTCAGGCATATAGGAATCTAAATAAAGGCATTTTGGCAGTTCCTCCTTAAGAGAAAACACTGAAATAAGGTATATAAAGGGTGAAAATCCACATATTTTATCGAGATCAGTGAAAACAATGCAAGGTATTCTAGTGTACCTGGAAGATACGTGCAAGTACACCCTTCTCCATTGCTCCATTGTCCTTCTTGGAAGGCGTATTTTAAGATAACTCAAGAGATACAATGTATACTAAGAAGATATTAAATTGTCACCACTGACACCCTAAACTCTCTTCACGTCTCATATCAACTTGAGTCTTATATCTTTTTCCTGCTTATAATATCAGTATTTTCCCTTTTCCTTGTTGAGTCCTATAGGCAATGAAAGAAATGGTGTTTGTCACTTCCTCTAAAGACAAAACAGTGAAATCATATATGTAAAGGGTGAAAATCCATATAACTTTTCTACAGCAGTGAATTCAGTACAGGCTATGGTAGACTATCTGGAAGATACTTGCTAGTACAAAATTTTCCATTCCTCCATTGGCCATCATGGAAGGTTTATTTGAAGATAACTCAAGAAATACCATGTATAGGTAGAAGATAATACATTGTCAGCCCTGAAACCCTAAACTCTCCACAAGTGTCCTATCAAGTTCACTCTTTTATCTTTATCCTGTCTGTGATATCAGTATTTAGCATTTTCCCTGTTGAAGACCATAGAAATCCAAACAAATGCATTTTCTCACTTCCCCTAAAGAGACAACTCTGAAGTAATGTCTGTAAAGGCTAAAAATCCATATACCTTATCTACAACAGTGAAGTCAGTACAAGCTGTGCTAGAGTACCTGGAACATAATGGCAAGTAAACAATTGTCACAACCTCCCTTGTCCAAAATGGTAAGTGTATACGAAGATGACTCAAGAAATACATTGGATACTAAGTAGATATTACATTCTCAGCACTGACTCCCTAAATTCTCTACAAGTGACCTGTCAACTTGACTCTTCTACCTTTGTCCTGCTTGTGATATCAGTATTTAGCCTATTCCCTGTTCAGTCATATAGGAACCTAAATTAGGGCGTTATGGCAGTTCCTCCTGAAGAGACAACACTGAAGTAATATGTAAATATATATATATATATATATGGTAAAATTCCACATATATTATCTACAGCAGTGAAGTCCGTACAAGCTATGCTCGCGTACCTGAAAGATACTTGAAAGCACACTATTGTCAATTTCTCCATTGGCCTACTTGGAAGGTGTATTTGAAGATAACTCAAGAGATACAATGTATACTAAGAAGATATTAAATTGTCACCAGTGACACCCTAAACTCTCTACATGTATGCTATCAACTTGAGTCTCCTACCTTTATCCTGCTTGTGATGTCAGTATTTAGCTTTTTCCCTGTTCAAGCATATAGGAATCTAAATGACAGCATTTTGGCAGTTCCTCCTTAAGAGACAACAATGAAGTAATATGTAAATATATTTATATATATATATATATATATATATATATATATATATGTATATAGATAGATAGATAGATAGATAGATAGATAGATAGATAGATCGATAGATATAAAAAAGGGTAAAAATCCACATATATTATCTACAGCAGTGAAGTCAGTACAAGCTATGCTAGTGTACCTGGAAGATACTTGCAAGTACACTATTGTCAATTTCTCCATTGGCCTCCTTAGAAGGTGTATTTGAAGATAACTAAAGGGATAAAGTGCATACTAAGAAGATATTAATTTGTCACCACTGACACCCTAAACTCTCTACATCTATCCTATCAACTTGACTCTTCTAACTTTATCTTGCTTGTGATATCAGTATTTAGCCTTTTCCCTGTTGAGGCATATATGAATCTAAATAAAGGCATTTTGGCAGTTCCTCCTGAAGAGACAACACTGAAGAAATGTTTATAAAGGGTAAAAATCCACATATTTTATGGAGAGCAGTGAAAACAATGCAAGGTGTTCTAGTGTACCTGGAATATACTTGCAAGTACACCATTGTCAATTGTTTCATTGGCCTACTTGGAAGGTGTATTTGAAGATAACTCATCAGATACAATGTATACTAGGAAGATATTAAATTGGGAAGTAGAAAGATGCACGTTTACGAGCTCCGAAACCAAAAGCCCATAGAATTAATGTAAAAAGAGTCCCCCATAACTTCTGGGTCAATAAAAGGTGTTCAGCAGCAGAGTGGAAGAGATTTCCGTTCCAGGGAGCCCTGGAAACCCGTCCCCAGGGCCCGGCGCGCCCTGGAGAGTGGTACCCTCCCCCAGCGCTGCCCTGGCCGCGGCCCCAGGGAAGCTGTTCCGAGCCGGCTTCAGAGACGGAAGCTCCGGCAGCCGGGAAAGTCCCTCCGCCCACAGAACCTAAAGGTCAGTGAGAAAGAAGGCTGGGCTGGACGAGAGGGGCGGCAGGGCATCTCCGTGACTCGGGCCCCCTGGAGAGGCAGTCAGGGGACAGAGACTGGAGCAGGAAGCGGCGGAGGCAGAGGTGTGGGCGGCGGCTGAGGCGGCAGCGGCCCAGGACTCAGGAATCCCCCAACAGCAGGCAGGATCTTCATTACAGAAGATTCCCGCATAAAACCTGACGGAGCTGAGCCTGGGAGACGATCCTGTCCCCACCCCGCTCTATTACTGAAGGCTTCTGCTCAAAGCCCCCAAGGGAATTGAGATTGGTTGCCGGCCCCCCATCCCGCCCCCACCCGCTCCATTCCTGAAAGTCTCTGCATAAAGCCCCCGAGGGATCAGAGTCTGGGAGGCGGCCCTGCCCCCACCCCAGCAACTGAACTAAAGCTCACTGATTGACAGCCGGCAGGAGGAAAGCCCATTTAAATCTCAGAGGCCAAGCACTAGCTGGGAGGATCTAGGCGGGTGTGGACAGGAATCTCAGAAGTCAAGTAACTGGCTGGGAAAATGCCTAGAGAAGGGAAGAAAAATAAGACTATAGAGAGTTTTTTCCAACAAATGCAAATGATCCCGACTTTCGGATCTGATGACGAGGACTTATCCTTGCTATCAGGGAAAGACGTGGAGGGCGGGGCCTCAGTACCCCAGACACCCCAGGGGGGTGACGGGTGGGCCCAGGCCCTGAAACAGCTCAAAAAGGATTTTGAAAAGCAAGTTAGACAGGTGGAGGAAAAACTGGGAAGAGAAATGAGAGAGATACAAGAAAAGTATGAAAATCGGGTCAATACCTTGGTAAAGGAGACCCAAAAAAATGCTGAGGAAATTAACACCTTGAAAAATAGGCTCACCCAATTGGCAAAGGAGGTTCAAAAAGCCAATGAGGAGAAGAATGCTTTCAAAAGCAGAATGAGCCAAATGGAAAAAGAGGCTCAAAAGCTCACGGAATTTAATAGTTCTCTCAAAATTAGAATGGAACAGATGGAGTCTAATGACTTTATGAGAAACCAAGATATCACCAAACAAAACCAAAAGAAGGAAAAAATGGAAGAGAATGTGAAATATCTCATGGGAAAAACAACTGACCTGGAAAATAGATCCAGGAGAGACAATTTAAAAATTATGGGACTACCTGAATGTCATGATCAAAAAAAGAGCCTAGACATCATCTTCCATGAAATCATGAAGGAAAACTGCCCTGACATTCTAGAACCAGAGGGCAAAATAAGTATTGAAAGAATCCATCGATCACCACCTGAAAGAGATCCAAAAAGAGAAAGTCCTAGGAACATTGTGGCCAAATTCCAGAACTCCCAGCTCAAGGAAAAAATCTTGCAAGCAGCTAGAAAGAAACAATTCCAGTACTGTGGAAATACAATCAGGATAACCCAAGATCTAGCAGCTTCTACATTAAGGGATCGAAGGGCGTGGAATAGGATATTCCAGAAGGCAAAGGAACTAGGACTGAAACCAAGAATCACCTACCCAGCTAAACTGAGTATAATACTTCAAGGGAAAATATGGTCTTTCAATGAAACAGAGGACTTTCAATCATTCTTAATGAAAAGACCAGAGCTGAAAAGAAAATTTGACTTTCAAACACAAGAATGAGAGGAAGCATGCAAAAGTAAACAGCAAGGAGAAGTATTAAGGGACTTACCAGAAATGAACTGTTTGCATTCATACAGGGAAGGACAATATTTCTAACTCTTAAAACTTTTCAGTATCTGGGTGGTTGGTGGGACCACACATACACATGTACACGCATGCACACACATACACACATGCATTCACATGCAGAGACAGAGAGCACAGATTGAACTGAATAGGATGGGACCATACCTTAAAAGAAATTAAGGTAAAGGGTGAGAGAGAAATGTAGTGAGAGGAAAGAGGGGAAAATGGAAGGGGGTAACTATATGTCATTTAAGAGGCAAGTAGGAGATTTTTTTAGTGGAGGGAAAAAAGAGGAGAGCTGAGGAAAAAAAAAAACAAACAAGAAGTTTACCCTCATCACATTTGACTAAACGAAGGAGTGAAATGCACACACATTTTGGTATGAAAACCTATCTTAGAGTATAAGAAAGTGGGGAAGAAGGAGATATTGCAAGGGAGAGGATGATGGAAGGGAGGGCAAAGGGAGGAGGGAGCAATTTGAAGTCAATACTTGGGGAGGGACAGGATCAAGAGACAGAAGAGAAGCAATGAGGGGCAGGTAGGAAGGGATGGTATCCCAGTTAGTCTTACACAACACGACCATCAGGGAAGTCGTTTGCAAAACTACACAGATAGGGCCTAAATTGAATTGCCTGCCGTCCCAAAGGGAATGGGTGGGGAGTGAGGGATGGGGAGAATTTGGAACTCAAAGTTTTAGGAACAACTGTTTAATATTGTTGATGTAACTAGGAAAGAAGACATACAGTTAATGAGGAATAGAAAGTCATCTGGCCCTACAGGAGAAAAGAGAAGATGGAGACAAGAGAAGGGAGGGATGACAGAAGAGAGGGCATTTTGGAGATAGGGAAAATTAGATTGCTTGGGGTACTGGGGTGGAAGGAGGGGATAAAAGAAGAGAAAACTGGGAACCCAAAAATTTGTGAAAATGAATGTAAAAAATTAAATAAATAGAGAAAAAAAGGAAGATATTAAATTGTCACCACTGACACCCTAAACTCTCTACATGTATCCTATCAACTTGACTCTTCTATCTTTATCCTGCTTGTGATATCAGTATTTAGCCGTTTCCCTGTTGAGGCCTATAGAAATCCAAAGAAACCCATTTTCTCACTTCCCCTAAAGAGACAAGTCTGAAGTAATGTATGTAAAGGCTAAAAATCCACATACCTTATCTACAACAGTGAAGTCAGTACAAGCTGTGCTAGAGTAACAGGAACATAATTGCAAGTACACAATCGTTCCTTCCTCCCTTGACCAAAATTGTAAATGTATATAAAGATGACTCAAGAAATACATTGTATACTAAGTAGATATTACATTGTCAGCACTGACTCCCTAAGTTCTCTACAAGTGACCTGTCACCTTGACTCTTCTATCTTTATTCTGCTTGGGATATCAGTTTGTAGCGCTTTCCCTGTTGAGGCCAATGGGGATCTAAATAAAGGCATTTCAACAGTTCCTATTTAAGGGACAACCTTGAAGTCATGTATGTAAAAGGTAAAAATTCACATTTCTTTTCGAGAGCAGTGAAGTCAGTACAAGATATGCGACTGTACCTGGAAGACACTTGCAAGTACACCATCGTCCATTGCTCCATTGGCCAACATGGAAGGTGTATTTGAAGATAACTCAGGAAATACAATGTATACTAAGAAGATATTACATTGTCAACACTGTCTCCCTAAGCTGTCTGCAAGTCTCATATCAAATTGACTCTTCTATCTTTTTCCTGCTTGTAACATCAGTATTTTGCTTTTTCCTTGTTGAGGCCTATAGCCATCCAAAGGAATGGTGTTTGTCACTACCTCTAAAGAGAAAACTGTGAAATAATACATGTAAGTGGTGAAAATCCACATATCTTTTTTACAGCAGTGAAGTCAGTACAAGCGGTGCTAGACTATCTGGAAGATACTTGCTAGTACACAATTTTCCATTCCTCCATTCGACAACATGGAAGGTGTATTTGGAGATAACTCAAGAAATACAATGTATAAAAAGAAGATATTACAATGTCAGCCCTGACGCCCTAAACTCTCTACAAGTGTCCTATCAAGTTGACTCTCCTATCTTTTACCTGCTGGTGATATCAGAATTTAGCCTTTTCCCTGTTCAGGCATATAGGAATCTAAAGGAAGACATTTTGGCAGTTCCTCCTTAAGAGATAACACTGAAGTAAGGTATATGAAGGGTAACAATCCACATATTTTATCGAGAGCAGTGAAAACAATGCAAGGTATTCTAGTGTATCTGGAATATACTTGCAAGTACACCATTGTCCATTGTTCCACTGGCCTACTTGGAAGGTGTATTTGAAGATAACTCAAGAGATACACTGTATACTAAGAAGATATTATATTATCATCATTGACTCCTTAAACTCTCTACAAGTATCCTATCAATTTGACTCTTCGATCTTTTTCCTGCTTGTGATATCAATATTTATCCTTTTCCCTGTTGAGGCGTATCGAAATAGAAAGAAACACATTTTCTCACTTCCCCTAAAGAGACAACTCTGAAGTAATGTATGTAAAGGCTAAAAATCCATATAACTTATCTGCAACAGTGAAGTCAGTACAAGCTGTGCTAGAGTACCTGGAACATAATTGCAAGTCCACAATTGTCCCTTCTTCCCTTGACCAAAATGGCAAGTGTATATGAAGACGAGTCAAGAAATACATTGGATATTAAGTAGATATTACATTGTCAGCACTGACTCCCTAAATTCTATACAAGTGTCCTGTCACCTTGACTCTTCTATCTTTATCCTTCTTCTGATGCCACTATTTAGACTTTTCCCTGTTCAGGCATATAGGAATCTAAATGAAGGCATTTTGGCAGTTCCTCCTTAAGAGAAAACACTGAATAATATGTAAATATATATATATATATATATATATATATATATATATATATATATATATAAAGGGTAAAACTCCACGTACATTATCTACAGCAGTGAAGTCAGTACAAGCTATGCTAGCGTACCTGGAAGATACTTGCAATTAAACTACTGTCAATTTCTCCATTTTCCTACTTGTAAGGTGTATTTGAAGATAATTCAAGAGATACAATATATACTAAGAAGATATTAAATTGTCACCACTGACACACTAAACTCTCTACAAGTCTCATATCAACTTGACTCTTCTGTCTTTTTCCTGCTTGTGATATCAGTATTTTCCCTTTTCCCTGTTGAGACCTATAGAAATCAGAAGAAACGCATTTTGTCACTTCCCCTAAAGAGACAACCCTGACGGAATGTACGTAAAGGCTAAAAATCCATATAACTTATCTACAACAGTGAAGTCAGTAGAAGCTGTGCTAGATTACCTGGAACATAATTGCAAGTCCACAATTGTCCCTTCTTCCCTTGACCAAAATGGTAAGTGTATATGAAGATGACTCAAGAAATACATTGGATACTAAGTAGATTTTACATTGTCAGCTCTGACCCCCTAAATTCTCTACAAGTGTCCTGTCAACTTCACTCTTCTATCTTTCTCCTTCCTGTGATGCTGCTATTTAACCTTTTCACTGTTTAGGCATATAGGAATCTAAATGAAGGCATTTTGGCAGTTCTTCCATAACAGACAACAGTGAAGTAATATGAAAATATAGACAGACAGATAGATAGATAGATAGATAGATAGATAGATCAAAAAGGGTAAAAATCCACATATTTTATCTACAGCAGTGAAGTCAGTACAAGCTATGCTAGTGTACCTGGAAGATACTTGGAAGCACACTATTGTCAATTTCTCCATTGCCCTACTTGGAAGGTGTATTTGAAGAAAACTCAATATATACTTGTATATTAAGAAGATATTACATTGTCACCACTGACACCCTAAACTCTCTACAAGTCTCATATCAACTTGACTCTTCTATCTTTTTCCTGCTTGTTATATCTGTATTTTTCCCTTTCCTTGTTGGGGCATATAGCCATCCAACGAAATGGTGTTTGTCACATCCTCTAAAGAGACAACTGTGAAATAATATATGTAAAGGGTGAAAATCCACATATCTTTTCTACAGCAGTGAATTCAGTACAACCTACTCTAGAGTATCTGGAAGATACTTGCTAGTACACAATTCTCCATTCCTCCATTGGCCAACATGAAAGGTGTATTTGAAGATAACTCAAGAAATACAATGTATAGTAAGAAGATATTACATTTTCCTCCCTGAAACCCTAAACTCTCTACAAGTGTCCTATCAAGTTGACTCTTCTATCTTTATCATGCCTGTGATATCAGTATTTAGCCTTTTCCCTATTGAGGCCTACAAAAATCCAAAGAAACGCATTTTCTCACTTCCCCTAAAGAGATAACTCAGAAATAATATCTGTAAAGGCTGAAAATCCATATACCTTATCTAAAGCAGTGAAGACAGTACAAGCTGTGCTAGAGTACCTGGAACATAATTGCAAGTACACAATTGTCCCTTCCTCCCTTGACCAAAATTGTAAGTGTATATGAAGATGACTCAAGAAATACATTGGATACTAAGTAGATTTTACATTGTCAGCACTGATTCTCTAAATTCTCTACAAGTGACCTGTCAAGTTGACTCTTCTACCCTTATCCTGCTTTTGATATCAGTATATAGCCTTTTCCCTGTTCAGGCATATAGGAATCTAAATGAAGGCATTAAGGCAGTTCCTCCATAAGAGACAACACTGAAGTAATATGTAAATATATATATATATATATATATATATATATATATATATATATATATATATATATATATGTATAAAGTGTAAAAATCCACATATATTATCTACAGCAGTGAAGTCAGTACAAGCTATTCTAGTGTACCTGGAAGATACTTGCAAGTACACTATTTTCAATTTCTCCATTGGCCTACTTGGAAGTTGTATTTGAAGATAACTCAAGAGATACAATGTATACTAAGAAGATATTAAATTGTCACCACTAACACCCTAAACTCTCTACAAGTCTCATATCAACTTGAGTCTTCTATCTTTTTCCTGCTTGGGATATCAGTATTTTTCCTTTTCCTTATTGAGGCCTATAGCCATCCAAAGAAATGGTGTTTGTCACATCCTCTAAAGAGACAACTGTGAAATAATATATGTAAAGGGTGAAAATCCAAATATCTTTTCTATAGCAGTGAATTCAGTACAAGCTATTCTAGTGTACCTGGAAGATACTTGCTAGTACACATTTCTCCATTCCTCCTTTGGCCAACATGTGAGGTGTATTTGAAGATAACTCAAGAAATACAATGTATAGGAAGAAGATATTACATTGTTAGCCCTGACACCCTAAACTCTCTACAAGTGTCCTATCAAGTTGACTCTTATATCTTTATGCTGCCTGTGATATCAGTATTTAACCTTTTCCCTGTCGAGGCCTATAGAAATCCAAAGAAACGCATTTTCTCGCTTCCCCAAAAGAGACAACACCGAAGTAATGTCTGTAAAGGCTAAAAATCCATATACCTTATCTACAACAGTGAAGTCAGTACAAGCTGTGCTAGAGTAGCTGGGACATAATTGCAAGTACACAATCGTCCCTTCCTCCCTTGACCAAAAAGGTAAATGTATATGAAGATGACTCAAGAAATACATTGGATACTAAGTAGATATTACTTTGTCAGCACTGACTCCCTAAGTTCTCTACAAGTGACCTGTCAACTTATCTCTTCTATCTTTTTCCTGCTTGTGATATCAGTATTTAGCCTTTTCCCTGTTGAGGCGTATAGAAACCAAAAGTAACGCATTTTCTCATTTCCACTAAAGAGACAACTCTGAAGTAATTTCTTAAAAGGCTAAAAATCCACATATATTGTCTACTGTAGTGAAGTGAGAACAAGCTATGCTAGTGTACCTGGAAGATACTTGCAAGTGCACTATTGTCAATTTATCCATTGACCTACTTGGAAGGTGTATTTGAAGATAATTCATGAGATACAATGTATACTAAGAAGATATTAAATTGTGGAGTAGAAGGACGCACGTTTACGAGCTCCGAAACCAAAGCACATAGAATTAATGTAAAAAGATTCCCCCATAACTTCTGGGTCAATACAAGGTGTGCAGAAGCAGAGTGGAAGAGATTTCCGTTCCAGGGAGCCCTGGAGACCCGTCCCCAGGTTCCGCCGCGCGCCAGAGAGTGGAACCCACCCTCATCGCTGCCCTGGCCGCGGCCCAAGAGAAGCTGATCCGACCCGGCTTCAGAGACGGAAGCTCCGGCAGCCGGGAAAGTCCCTCCGCCCACAGAACCTAAAGGTCAGTGAGAAAGAAGGCTGGGCTGGACGAGAGGGTCGGCAGGGCATCTCCGTGACTCGGGCCCCCTTGAGAGGCAGCCACGGGGACAGAGACGGGGGCAGGAAGCGGCGGAGGCAGAGGTGTGGGCGGCGGCTGAGGCGGCAGCGGCCCAAGACTCAGGAATCCCCCAACAGCAGGCAGGATCTTCATTACGGAAGATACCCGCACAAAACCTGACGGAGCTGTGCCTGGGAGACGACCCTGCCCCCACCCCTGTCTATTACTGAAGGCTTCTGCTCAAAGCCCACAAGGGAACTGAGATTGGGAGGCGGCCCCCCACCCCGCCCCCACCCGCTCCATTCCTGAAAGTCTCTGCATAAAGCCCCCGAGGGATCAGAGTCTGGGAGGCGGCCCTGCCCCCACCCCAGCACCTGAACTAAAGCTCACTCATTGACAGCCGGCAGGAGGAAAGCCCATTTAAATCTCAGAGGCCAAGCACTAGCTGGGCGGATCCAGGCGCGGGTGGAAAGGAATCTCAGAAGTCAAGTAACTGGCTGGAAAAATGCCCAGAAAAGGGAAGAAAAATAAGACTATAGAGAGTTTTTTCCAACAAATGCAAATGATCCTGACCTTCGGATATGATGACGAGGACGTATCCTTGCCATCAGGAAAAGACGTGGAGGGCGGGGCCTCAGTACCCCAGACACCCCCAGGGGGGTTGCGGGTGGGCTCAGGCCCTGGAACAGCTCAAAAAGGATTTTGAAAAGCAAGTTAGACAGGTGGAGGTAAAACTGGGAAGAGAAATGAGAGAGAAACAAGAAAAGTATGAAAATCGGGTCAATACCTTGGTAAAGGAGACCCAAAAAAATGCTGAGGAAATTAACACCTTGAAAAATAGGCTCACTCAACTGGCAAAGGAGGTTCAAAAAGCCAATGAGGAGAAGAATGCTTTCAAAAGCAGAATGAGCCAAATGGAAAAAGAGGCTCAAAAGCTCACGGAATTTAATAGTTCTCTCAAAATTAGAATGGAAAAGATGGAGTCTAATGACTTTATGAGAAACCAAGAAATCACCAAACAAAACCAAAAGAAGGAAAAAATGGAAGAGAATGTGAAATATCTCATGGGAAAAACAACTGACCTGGAAAATAGATCCAGGAGAGACAATTTAAAAATTATGGGACTACCTGAATGTCATGATCAAAAAAAGAGCCTAGATATCATCTTCCATGAAATCATGAAGGAAAACTGCCTTGACATTCTAGAACCAGAGGGTAAAATAAGTATTGAAAGAATCCATCGATCACCACCTGAAAGAGATCCAAAAAGAGAAACTCCTAGGAACATTGTGGCCAAATTCCAGAACTCCCAGCTCAAGGAAAAATCTTACAAGCAGCTAGAAAGAAACAATTCCAGTACTGTGGAAATACAATCAGGATAACCCAAGATCTAGCAGCTTCTACATTAAGGGATCGAAGGACGTGGAATAGGATATTCCCGAAGGCAAAGGAACTAGGACTCAAACCAAGAATCACCTACCCAGCTAAACTGAGCATAATACTTCAAGGGAAAATATGGTCTTTCAATGAAACAGAGGACTTTCAATCATTCTTAATGAAAAATACAGAGCTGAAAAGAAAACTTGACTTTCAAACACAAGAATGAAAAGAAGCATGAAAATGTAAACAGCAAAGAGAAGTCTTAAGGGACTTACCAGAAGTGAACTGTTTATATTCATACAGGGAAAGGCAATATTTCTAACTCTTAAAACTTTTCAGTATCTGGGTAGTTGGTGGGACCACACATACACATGTACACGCATGCACGCACATACACACATGCACACATATACAGAGATAGAGAGCACAGATTGAACTGAATAGGATGGGACCATACCTTAAAAGAAACTAAGGTAAATGGTGAGAGAGAAATGTAGGGGGAGGAAAGAGAGGGAAAGGGAAGGGTGTAACTGTATGTCATTTAAGAGGCAGGTAGGAGTTTTTCTTAGTGAAGGGAAAAAGAGGAGAGCTGAGAAAAAAAAAAACAACAAGAAGTTTACCCTCATCACACTTGACTAAAGGAAGGAGTGAAATGCACACACATTTTGGTATGAAAACCTATCTTACAGTAAAAGAAAGTGGGGGAGAAAGAGATATTACAAGGGGGGGGATCATGGAGAGGAGGGCAAAGGGAGGAGGGAGCAATTTGAAGTCAACACTTGGGGAGGGACAGGATCAAGAGACAGAAGAGAAACAATGGGGGGAGGTATGGAGGGATGGTAATCCAGTTAGTCTTACACAACACGACTATCAGGGAAGTCATTTGCAAAACTACACAGATAGGACCTAAATTGAATTGCCTGGCGTCCCAAAGGGAATGGGTGGGGAGGGAGGGATGGGGAGAAGTTGGAACTCAAAGCTTTAGGAACAACTGTTTAGTATTGTTGTTACTACTAGAAAAGAAGAAATACAGTTAATGAGGAACAGAAAGTCATCTGACCCTACAGGAGAAAAGAGAAGATGGAGACAAGAGAAGGGAGGGATGACAGAAGAGAGGGCAGATTGGAGATGGAGAAAATTAGATTGCTTGGGGTATTGGGGTGGCGGAGGGCATAAAAGGGGAGAAAATTGGGAACCCAAAAAATCTGTTTAAATGAATGTAAAAAATTAAATAAACAAAAAAAATAAAATGTGAAAAGAAAAGAGATCATAAAAAAAAAAAGTATATTGCAGGTAACCTAGCATATCTTGTACTGACTTCTCTGCTGTAGATAATATGTGTGGATTTTTTCCCTATATATATATATATATATATATATATATATATATATATATATGTATATACATATATATACATATATATATACATATATTTACATATTACTACAGTGTTGTCTCTTAAGGAGGAACTTCCAAAATGCCTTCATTTAGATTCCTATATGCCTGAAAAGGGAAAAGGCTAAATACTGATATCACAAGCAGGATAAACATAGAACAGTCACGTTGACAGGACACTTGTAGATAGTTTAGAGTGTCAGGGCTGAAAATGTAATATCTTCTTATTATACATTGTATTTCTTGAGTTATCTTCGAATACACCTTTCATGTTGGCCAATGGAGGAATGGACAATTGTGTACTAGGAAGTATCTTCAGGATACCCTAGCATAGCTTGTACTGACTTGACTGCTCTAGAAAAGATATGTGGATTTTCACCATTTACATATACTATTTCACAGTTGTCTCTTTAGAGGTATTGACAAAAACCATTTCTTTGGCTGGCTATAGGCCTCAACTAGGAAAAGTCAAAATACTGATATGACAAGCAGGAAAAAGATAGAAGAGTCAAGTTGTTATGAGACTTGCCGACAGCTTAGGGAGACAGTGTTGACAATGTAATATCTTCTTAGTATACGTTGTATTTCTTGAGTTCTCTTCAAAAACACCTTCCATGTTGGACAATGGAGCAATGGACGATGGTGTACTTGCAAGTGTCTTCCAGCTACACTCGCATATCTTCTATTGACTTCACTGCTGTCGAAAAGATATGTGGATATTTCCCTTTTACATACATTACTTCAATGTTGTCTCTTAAGTAAGAACTGTTAAAATGCTTTTATTTAGATCCCCATAGGCCTCAACCGGGAAATGGCTATATACTGATATCACAAGCAGGATAAAAATAGAAGAATCAAGCTGATAGGATACTTCTAGAGAGTTTAAGGTGTCAGTGGTGACAATTTAATATCGTCATAGTATACATTGTATCTCTTGAGTTATCTCCAAATACACCTTCCATGTTGGCCAATGGAGGAATGGACAATTGTGTACTAGCAAGTATCTTCCAGATACTCTAGCATAGCTTGTACTGACTTGATTGCTCTAGAAAAGATATGTGGATTTTCACCCTTTACAAATATTATTTCACAGTTGTCTCTTTAGAGGAATTGACAAAAAACATTTCTTTGGCTGGTTATAGCCCTCAACTAGGAAAAGGCAAAATACTGATATGACAAGCAGGAAAAAGATAGAAGATTCAAGTTGATATGAGACTTGCAGACAGATTAGGGAGGCAGTGTTGACAATGTAATATCTTCTTAGTATACATTGTATTTCTTGAGTTATCTTCAAATAAACCTTCCATGTTTGCCAATGGAGCAAAGGACGATGGTGTACTTTCAAGTGTCTTCCAGCTACACTCACATATCTTGTATGGACACAGACGCTGTCGAAAAGATATGTGGATATTTACGTTTTACATACATGACTTCAATGTTGTCTCTTAAATAGTAACTGTTAAAATGCCTTTATTTAGAGCCCCATAGGACTCAACAGGGAAATGGCTATATACTGTTATCAAAGGAAGGATAAAGATAGAAGATTCAAGCTGATAGGATACTTCTAGAGAGTTTAGGGTGTCAGTGGTGACAATTTATACCATCTTAGAATACATTGTATCTCTTGAGTTATCTTGAAATACAGCTTCCAAGTAGGCAAATGGAGAAATTGACAATAGTGTACTTGCAAGTATATTCAAGGTACCCTAGCAAATCTTGTACTGACTTCACGGCTGTACATAATATATGTGGATTTTTATCCTTTATATACATATATATATATATATATATATATATATATATATATATATATATATTTACATATTACTTCAGTGTTGTCTCTTAAGGGGGAACTGCCAAAATGCCTTCATTTCAATTCCTATATGCCTGAACAGGGAAAAGGCTAAATACTGATATCACAAGCAGGATAAAGATAGAAGAGTGAAGTTGAAAGGACACTTGTGGTAAGTTTACAGTGTCAGGGCTGACAATGTAATATCTTCTTATTATACATTGTATTTCTTGAGTTATCTTCAAATACACATTCCATGTTGGCCAACGGAGGAATGGACAATTGTGTACTAGCAAGTATCTTTGAGATACTCTAGCATAGCTTGTATTGACTTGACTGCTCTAGAAAAGATATGTGGATTTTCACCCTTTACATATATTATTTCACAGTTGTCTCTTTAGACGTATTGACAAAAACCATTTCTTTGGATGGCTATAGTCCTCAACTAGGAAAAGGCAAAATACTGATATCCCAAGCACGCAAAAGATAGAAGAGTCAAGTTGATATGAGACTTGCAGACAGCTTAGGGAAACAGTGTTGACATTGTAATATCTTCTTAGTATACTTTGTATTTCTTGAGTTATCTTCAAATACACCTTCCATGTTGGCCAATGGAGCAATGGACGATGGTGTATTTGCAAGTGTCTTGCAGCTACACTCGCATATCTTGTATTGACTTCACTGCTGCCGAAAAGATATGCGGATATTTACCTTTTACATACATGACTTCAATGTTGTCTCTTAAATAGGAACTGTTAAAATGCCTTTATTTAGATTCCCAGAGGCCTAAACTGGGAAATGGCTATATACTGATATCACAATCAGGATAAAAATAGAAGAATCAAGCTGATAGGATACTTCTAGAGAGTTTAGGTTGTCAGTGGTGACAATTTAATATCATCTCAATATACGTTGTATCTCTTGAGTTATATTCAAATACAGCTTCCAAGAAGGCCAATGGATATATTGATAATAATGTACTTACAAGGATCTTCCAGGTACCCTAGCATAGTTTGTACTGCCTTCACTGCTGTAGATAATATATGTGGACTTTTACCCCATATATATATATGTGTGTATATATATATATATATATATATATATATGTACATATATGTACATATATATATATATATTACTTCAATATTGTCTCTTAAGGAGGAACTGCCAAAATGCATTCATTTAGATTCCTATATGCCTGAATAGGGAAAAGGCTAAATACTGATATCACAAGCAGGATAAAGATAGAAGAGTGAAGTTGAAAGGACACTTGTAGAGAGTTTAGGGTGTCAGAGCTGGCAATGTAATATCTTCTTATTGGGCATTGCATATCTTGAGTTATCTTCAAATACACCTTCCATGTTGGCCAATAGAGGAATGGACAATTGTGTACCAGCACGTATCTTCCAGATACTCTAAGATAGCTTGTACTGATTTCACTGTTCTAGAAAAGATATTTGGATATTCATCCTTTACATATATTATTTCACAGTTGCCTCTTTAGAGGTATTGACAAAATCCATTTCTTTGGGTGGCTATAGGCCTCAACTAGGAAAAGGCAAAATACTGATATGACAAGCAGGAAAAAGATGGAAGAGTCCAGTTGATAGGAGACACGCAGATTGCTTAGGGAGACAGTGTTGACAATGTATTATTTTCTTAGTGTACTTCGTATTTCTTGAGTTATCTTAAAATACACGTTCCATGTTGGCCAATGGAGCAATGGACGAAGGTGTTCTTGCAAGTGTCTTCCAAATACACTCGAATATCTTGTATTGACTTTACTGCTGTAGAAAAGATATGTGGTTTTTTCCTTTTACATACATGACTGCAATGTTGTCTCTTAAATAGGAACTGTTAACATGCCTTTATTTCGATGTCCATGGGCCTCAAGAGGGAAATGGCTACATACTGATATCACAAGCAGGATAAACATAGAAGAGTCAAGTTGATAGGATGCTTGTAGAGAGTTTAGGATGTCAGTGGTGAAAATGTAATATCTTCTTAGTATAAATTGTATCGCTTGAGTTATCTTCAAATACACCTTCCAAGTAGGCCAATGGAAAAATTGACAGTTGTGTACTTGCAAGTATCTTCCAGCTACATTAGCATAGCTTGTACTGACTTCATTGCTGTAGATAATACATGTGGATTTTTACCCCATGTATATCTATATCTATATCTATATCTATCTATCTATCCATATATATATATATATGTATATATACTTATATTTGCATATTACCACATTATTGTCTCTTAATGTGGAACTGACAAAAATGCCTTCATTTAGATTCCTATATTCTTGAACAGAGAAAAGGCTAAATATTTATATCACAAGCAGGATAAAGACAGAAAGTCAAGTTGACAAGAAACTTGTAGAGAATTTAGGGAGTCAGTGCTGATAATGTAATATCTACTTAGTATCCAATGTATTTCTTGAGTCATCTTCATATACACCTACCATTTTCGTCAAGGGAGGAAGGGACAATTGTGTACTTGCAATTATGTTCCAGGTACTCTAGCACAGCTTGTATTGACTTCACTGTTGTAGATAAGGTATATGTGGTGACAATTTACTATCTTCTTAGTATATATTGTATCTCTTGAGTTATCTTCAAATACACCTTCCAAGTATGCCAATGGAGAAATTGACAATAGTGTAATTTCAAGTATCTTCTAGATATACTAGCATAGCTTGTACTGACTTCACTGCTGTAGATAATATATGTGGATTATTACAATTTACATATATATATATATATATATATTTACATATTACTTCAGTGTTCTCTCTGAAGGAGGACCTGCCAAAATGCCTTCATTTAGATTCCCATATGCCTGAACAGGGAAAAGGCTACATACAGATATCGCAAGCAGGATAAAGATAGAATTGTCAAGTTCACAGGACACTTGTAGAAAATTTAGGGAGTCAGTACTGACATTGTAATATCTACTTAGTATCCAATGTATATTGGATAAGGTATATGGATTTTTAGCCTTTACATACATTACTTCAGAGTTGTCTCTGTAGGGGAAGTGACAAAATGTATTTCTTTGTGTTTCTATAGGCCTCAACAGGGAAAAGGCTAAATCCTGATATCACAAGAAGGAAATAGATATGAGTCAAATTGATAGGATACTTGTTGAGAGTTTAAGGTGTCAGTGATGACAATATAATATCTTCTTACTATACATTATATCTCTTGAGTTATCTTCAAATACACCTTCCAATAGACCAATGGAGAAATTGACAATAGTGTACTTGCAAGTATATTCCAGGTACACTAGCATAGCTTGTACTGACTTCCCTGCTGTAGATATTATATGTGGATTTTTACCCTTGACATATATATATATATATATATATATATATATATATTTACATATTACTTCAGTGTTGTCTCTAAAGGAGTAACTGCCAAAATGAATTTGTTGAGATTCCTATAGGCCTCAACAAGGAAAAGCATAAATACTGATATCA
This sequence comes from Bettongia penicillata ogilbyi, assembly GCA_023548195.1. Lineage (NCBI taxonomy): Eukaryota > Metazoa > Chordata > Mammalia > Diprotodontia > Potoroidae > Bettongia > Bettongia penicillata. The sequence goes on from JAJHZJ010000563.1 coordinate 47,696, forward strand.
CAAGCAGGATAAAGATAGAAGAGTCAACTTGATAGGACACTTGGACAGCGTTTAGGGTATCAGGGCTGACAATGTAATATCTACTTATTATACATTGTATTTCTTGAGGTATTTCCATATACAACAGGATAATGGCTACATACTGATATCACCAGCAGGATAAACATAAAAGAGTCAAGTTGATAGGATACTTGTAGATAGTTTAGTTTGTCAGTGGTGACAATATAATATCTTCTTAGTATAAATTGTAACTGTTGAGTTATCTTCAAATACACCTTCCAAGTAGGCCAATGGAGTAATTGACAGTAGTGTACTTGCAAGTATCTTACAGGTACACTAGCATAGCTTGTGTTGACTTCACTGCTGTAGATAATATATGTGGATTTTTACCCTTTATATATATATATATGTATATATAAATATATATATATATATACATATATATATATATATATATATTTACATATTACTTCCGTGTTGTCTCTTAAGGAGGAACTGCCAAAATGCCTTCATTTAGATTCCTATAGGCCTGAACAAGGAAAAGGATAAATACTGATTTTTCAAGCAGGATAAAGATAGAAGAGTCAACTTGATGGGACACTTGTAGGGAGTTTAGGGTGTCAAGGCTGACAATGTAATATCATGTTATTTTATCTTGTATTTCTTGAGTTATCTCCACATACACCTTCCATGTTGGACAGTGGAGGAATGGCCAATTGTCTACTAGCAAGTGTCTTCCAGATACTCTAGCATAGCTTGTACTGACTTCACTGCTTTCGAAAACATATGTAGATTTTCACCCTTTACAGATATTATTTCACAGTTGTCTCTTTAGAGGAAGTGACAAACACCATTCCTTTGGATGGCTATAGGCCTCAACTAGGAAAAGGCAAAAAACTGATATCACAAGAAGGAAAAAGATAGAAGAGTCAAGTTCAAATGAGACTTGCCGACACCTTAGGGAGACAGTGTTAACAATGTAATATCTTCTTGGTATACATTGTATTTCCTGAGTTATCTTCAAATACACCTTCAATGTTGGCCAATGGAGCAATGGACAATAGTGTTCTTGGAAGTGTCTTCCAGCTACACTCGCATATCTTGTATTTACTTCACTGCTGTCGAAAAGATATGTGGATTTTTACCTTTACATAAATGACTTCAATGTTGACTCTTAAATAGGAACTGCTAAAATGCCTTTATTTAGATCCCCATAGGCCTCAACAGGGTAATGGCTACATACTGATATCACAAGTAGGATAAACATAGAAGAGTCAAGTTGATAGGATACTTGTAGAGAGTTTAGGGTGTCAGTGGGGACAATATAATATCTTCTTAGTATAAATTGTAACTCTTGAGTTATCTTCAAATACACCTTCCAAGTAGGCCAATGGAGAAATTGACAGTAGTGTACTTGCAAGTATCTTCCAGGTATACTGGCATAGCTTATGCTGATTTCACTGCTGTAGATAATATATGTGGATTTTTACCCTTTATATATATATATATATATATATATATATATATATATATATATATATATATATATATATATTTACATATTACTTCAGTGTTGTCTTTAAAGGAGGAACTGCCAAAATGCCTTTGTTGAGATTCCTATAGGCCTCAACAAGGAAAAGCATAAATACTGATATCACAAGCAGGATAAAGATAGAAGAGTCAGCTTGATAGGACACTTGGACAGCGTTTAGGGTGTCAGGGCTGACAATGTAACATCTTCTTATTATACATTGGAATTCTTGAGTTATCTCCATATACACTTTCCATGTTGGACAATGGAGGAATGGACAATTGTATACTAGCAAGTATATTCCAGATACTCTAGCATAGCTTGTACTGACTTCACTTCTGTAGAAAACATATGTGGATTTTCACCCTTTACAGATATTATTTCACAGTTGTCTCTTTAGGGGAAGTGACAAAAACCATTCCTTTGGATTCCTATAGGCCTCAACTAGGAAAAGGAAAAATAAACTGATATCACAAGGAAGAAAAAGATAGAGGAGTCAAGTTGGTATGAGACTTGCAGACAGCTTAGGGAGACAGTGTTGACAATGTAATATCTTCTTAGTATAGCTTGTATTTCCTGAGTCATCTTCAAATACACCTTCCATGTTGGCCAATGTAGCAATAGACGATGGTGTACTTGCAAGTATCTTCCAGCTACACTCGCATATGTTGTATTGCCTTCACTGCTGTCGAAAAGACATGTGAATTTTTACCTTTTACATACATGACTTCAATGTTGTCTCTTAAATAGGAACTGTTAAAACGCCTTTATTTAGATCCCCATAGGCCACAACAGGAAAATGGCTACATACTGATATCACCAGCAGGATAAACATAAAAGAGTCAAGTTGATAGGATACTTGTAGAGAGATTAGGGTGTCAGTGGTGACAATATAATATCTTCTTAGTATAAATTGTAACTCTTGAGTTATCTTCAAATACACCTTCCAAGTAGGCCAATGGAGAAATTGACAGTAGTGTACTTGCAAGTATCTTGTAGGTACACTGGCATAGCTTGTGTTGATTTCACTGCTGTAGATAATATATGTGGATTTTTACCTTTTTATATATATATATATATATATATATATATATATATATATATATATATATATATATATATCCATTTACATATTACTTCAGTGTTGTCTTTAACGGAGGAACTGCCAAAATGCCTTTGTTGAGATTCCTATAGGCCTCAACAAGGAAAAGCATAAATACTGATATCAGCTTAGGGAGACAGTGTTAACAATGTAATATCTTCTTGGTATACATTGTATTACCTGAGTTATCATCAAATACACCTGCTATGTTGGCCAATGGAGCAATGGACGATGGTGTTCTTGGAAGTGTCTTCCAGCTACACTCGCATATCTTGTATTGACTTCACTGCTGTCGAAAAGATATGTGGATTTTTACCTTTACATACATGACTTCAATGTTGTCTCTTAAATAGGAACTGCTAAAATGCCTTTATTTAGATCCCCATAGGCCTCAACAGGGAAATGGTTATATACTGATATCACAAAAAGGATAAAGATAGAAGAGCCAAGTTGATAGGATACTTGCAGCGTGTATGAGGTGTCAATGGTGACAATATAATATCTTCTTAGTATACATTGTATCTCTTTAGTTATCTTCAAATACACCTTCCAAGTAGGCCAATGGAGCAACTGACAATGGTGTACTTGGAAGTATCTTCCAGGTACACCAGAATACCTTGTATTGTTTTCACTGCTCTCGATAAAATTTGTGGATTTTCACCATTTACATACCTTACTTCAGTGTTGTCTCTTAAGGAGGAACTGCCAAAATGCCTTTATTTAGAATCCTATAGTCCTCAACAGGGAAAAGGCTAAATACTGACATCACAAGCAGGATAAAGATAGAAGAGTCAAGTTGACAGGACACTTGCAGAGAATTTAGGGAGTCAGTGCTGACAAAGTAATATGTAATTCGTATCCATTGTATTTCTTGAATCATCTTATTATACACCCACCATTTTGGTCAATGGAGGAAGGGACAATTGTGTACTTGCAATTATGTTCCAGGTACTCTAGCACAGCTTGTACTGAACTCACTGTTGTAGATAAGATATATGGATTTTTAACCTTTACATACATTACTTCAGAGTTGTCACTGTAGGGGAAGTGACAAAATGCCTTTCTTTGGATTTCTATAGGCCTCAACAGGGAAAAGGCTAAATACTGATATCACAAGCAGGAAAACGATCGAAGTGTCAAATTGATAGGATACTTGTAGAGAGTTTAAGGTGTCAGGGATGACAATATAATATCTTTTAGTATACATTGTACCTCTTGAGTTATCTTGAAGTACATCTTCAAAGTAGGCCAATGGATCAATTGACAATGGTGTACTTGCAGGTATCTTCCAGGTACACTTGAATACCTTGTATTGTTTTCACTGCTCTCGATAAAATTTCTGGATTTTCCCCCTTTACTTACCTTATTCAGTGTTGTCTCTTAAGGAGGAACTGCCAAAATGCCTTCATTTAGATTCCTATAGGACTGAACAAGGAAAAGGATAAATACTGATTTTTCAAGCAGGATAAAGATAGAAGAGTCAACTTGATAGGGCACTTGTAGGGAGTTTAGGGTGTCAAGGCTGACAATGTAATATCATGTTATTTTATCATGTATTTCTTCAGTTATCTCCACATACACCTTCCATGTTGGACAGTGGAGGAATGGCCAATTGTCTAATAGCAAGTGTCTTCCAGATACTCTAGAATAGCTTGTACTGACTTCACTTCTGTAGAAAACATATGTGGATTTTCACCCTTTACAGATATTATTTCACAGTTGTCTCTTTAGGGGAAGTGACAAACACCATTCCTTTGGATTCCTATAGGCCTCAACTAGGAAAAGGAAAAAAAAAACTGATATCACAAGGAAGAAAAAGATAGAGGAGTCAAGTTGATATGAGACTTGCAGACAGCTTAGGGAGACAGTGTTGACAATGTAATATCTTCTTAGTATAGCTTGTATTTCCTGAGTCATCTTCAAATACACCTTCCATGTTGGCCAATGTAGCAATAGTCGATGGTGTACTTGCAAGTATCTTCCAGCTACACTCGGATATGTTGTATTGCCTTCACTGCTGTCGAAAAGATATGTGAATTTTTACCTTCTACATACATGACTTCAATGTTGCCTCTTAAATAGGAACTGTTAAAACGCCTTTATTTAGATCCCCATAGGCCACAACAGGAAAATGGCTACATACTGATATTACCAGCAGGATAAACATAAAAGAGTCAAGTTGATAGGATACTTGTAGAGAGTTTAGGGTGTCAGTGGTGAAAATATAATATCTTCTTAGTATAAATTGTAACTCTTGAGTTATCTTCAAATACACCTTCCAAGTAGGCCAATGGAGTAATTGACAGTAGTGTACTTGCAAGTATCTTACAGGTACACTAGCATAGCTTGAGTTGACTTCACTGCTGTAGATAATATATGTGGATTTTTACCCTTTATATATATATAATATATATATATATTTACATATATATATATATATATATATATATATATATATATATATATATATATATATATTTACATATTACTTCCGTGTTGTCTCTTAAGGAGGAACTGCCAAAATGCCTTCATTTAGATTCCTATATGCCTGAACAGGGAAAAGGCTATATACTGATATCACAAGCAGGATAAAGATGGAAGAGTCATGTTGACAGGACACTTCTAGAGAATTGAGGTAGTCAGTGCTGACAATGTAATATCTGCTTAGTATCCATTGTATTTCTTGAATCATCTTCATATACACCTACCATTTTGGTCAAGGGAGGAAAGGACATTTGTGTACTTGCAATTATGTTCCAGGTACTCTAGCAAAGCTTGTACTGACTTCACTGTTGTAGATAAGGTATATGGATTTTAAACCTTTACATACATTACTTCAGAGTTGTCTCTGTAGGGGAAGTGACAAAATGTGTTTCTTTGGATTTCTATAGGGCTCAACAGGAAAAAGGCTAAATACTGATATCACAAGCAGGATAAACATAGAAGAGTCAAGATGATAGGACACTTGTAGAGAGTTTCGGGTGTCAGTGGTGACAATATGGTATCTTCTTAGTATAAATTGTAACTCTTGAGTTATCTTCAAATACACCTTCGAAGTAGGCAAATGGAACAATATACAATGGTGTACTTCCAAATATCTTCCAGGTACACTAGAATATCTTGTATTGTTTTTACTGCTCCCGATGAAATATGTGGATTTTCACCCTTTACATACCTTACTTCAGTGTTGTCTCTTAAGGAGGAACTGCCAAAATGCCTTTATTTAGATTCCTAGAGGGCTCATCAGGGAAAAGACTAAATACTGACATCACAAGAAGAATAAAGATAGAAGAGGCAACTTGATAGGATACTTGTAGAGAGTTCAGGGTGTCAAGGCTGACAATGTTATATCTTCTTATTATACATTGTATTTCTTCAGTTATTTCCAAATACACCTTACATGTTGGACAATGGAGGAATAGACACTTGTGTACTAGCAAGTGTCTTCCAGATACCCTAGCATAGCTTGTACTGACTTGACTGCTGTATAAAATGTATGTGGATTTTCACCCTTTACAGATATTATTTCACAGTTGTCTCTTTAGAGGACGTGACCAACACCATTCCTGTGGATGGCTAGAGGCCTCAACTAGGAAAATACTAAAAACTGATATCACAAGTAGGAAAAATATAGAGGAGTCAAGTTGATATGAGACTTGCAGACAGCTTAGGGAGACATTGTTGACAATGTAATATCTTTTTAGTATACATTGTATTTCCAGAGTTATCTTCAAATACACCTTCCATGTTGGCCAATGGAGCAATGGACGATGGTGTTTTGCAAGTGTCTTCCAGCTACGATCGCATATGTTGTATTGACTTCACTGCTGTCAAAAAGATATATGGATTTTTACCTTTTACATACATGACTTCAATGTTGTCTCTTAAATAGGAACTCTTAAAATGTCTTTATTTAAATCCCCATAAGCCTCAACATGGAAATGGCTACATACTGATATCACAAGCAGGATAAACATAACAGAGTCAAGTTGATACGATACTTGTAGAGAGTTTAGGGTGCCAGTGGTCACAATATAATATCTTCTTAGTATAAATGGTATCTCTTGAGTTATCTTCAAATACACCTTCCAAGTAGGCCAATGGAAAAATTGACAGTAGTGTACTTGCAAGTATCTTCCAGGTACTACACTAGCATAGCTTGTGCTGAATTCACTGGTGTAGTTAATGTATGTGGATTATTACCCTTTATATATATATATATATATATATATATATATATATATATATATATATATATATATATATATATATAGTTACATCTTACTTCAGTGTTGTCTCTTAAGGAGGAACTGCCAAAATGCCTTCATTCAGATTCCTATATGCCTGAACAGGGAAAAGGCTAAATACTGATATCACAAACGGGATAAATATAGAAGAGTCAAGTTCACAGGACACTTGAAGAGAATTTAGGGAGTCAGTGCTGACAATGTAATATCTGCTTAGTATCCATTGTATTTCTTGAATCATCTTCATATACAACTACCATTTTTGTCAAGGGAGGACGGGACAATTGTGTACTTGCAATTATGTTCCAGGTACTCTAGCACAGCTTGTATTGACTTCACTGTTGCTAAGGTATATGGATTTTTAGCCTTTACATACATTACTTCACAGTTGTATCTGTAGGGGAAGTGACAAAATGTGTTTCTTTGGATTTCCATAGGCCTCAACATTTAAAAGGCTAAATACTTATATCACCAGGAGGATAAACATAGAAGAGTCAAGTTGATACTTGTAGAGAGTTTAGGGTGTCAGTGGTGACAATGTGATATCTTCTTAGTATAAATTGTATCGCTTTAGTTATCTTCAATACACCTTCCATGTAGGCCAGTGGAGCAAATGACAATGGTGTACTTGCAAGTGTTTTCCAGGTACACTAGAATACCTTGTGTTGTTATCACTGCTCTCGATAAAATATGTGGATTTTCACCCTTTACATATTTTACTTCAGTGTTTTCTCTTAAGTAGGAACTGCCAAAATGCCTTCATTTATATTCCTAAATGCCTGAAAATGGAAAATGCTATATACTGATATCACAAGCAGGATAAAGATAGAAGATCCAAGTAGCGAGTTTAAGGTGTCAGTGGTGTCAATATAATATCTTCTTGTTACACACTGTGTCTCTTTAGTTTTCTTCAAATACACCTTCCAAGTAGGCCAATGGAGCAATTGAGAATGGTGTACTTGCAAGTATCTTCCAGGTACACTAGTATACCTTGTACTGTTTTCACTGCTCTCGATAAAATATGTGGATTTTCACCCTTTACATATCTTACTTCAGTGTTGTCTCTTAAGGAGGAACTGCCAAAATGCCTTTATTTAGATTCCTATAGGCCACAACAGGGAAAAGGCTAAATACTGACATCACAAGCAAGATAAAGATAGAAGAGTCAACTTCATAGGATAGTTGTAGAGAGGTTAGGGTGTCAGGGCTGACAATGAAATATCTTCTTATTATACATTGTATTTCTTGAGTTATCTGCAAAGACACCTTCCATGTTGGACAACGTTGGAATGGACAATTGTGTACTAGCAAATGTCTTCCAGATACTCTAGCATAGCTAGTACTGACTTCACTGTTGTAGAAAACATATGTGGATTTTCACCCTTTACAGATATTATTTCACAGTTGTCTCTTTAGAGGAGGTGACAAACACCATTCCTTTGGATGGCTAGAGACCTCAACTAGGAAAAGGCAAAAAACTGATATTACAAGCAGGAAAAAGATAGAAGACTCAAGTTGATATGAGACTTGCAGACAGCTTAGGGAGACAGGGTTGACAATGTAATATCTTCTTATTATACATTGTATTTCCTGAGTTATCTTCAAATACGCCTTCCATGTTGGCCAATGGAGCAAGGGACGATGGTGTTCTTGCATGTGTCTTCCAGCTACACTCGCATATGTTGTATTGACATCACTGCGGTTGAAAAGATATGTGGATTTTTACCTTTTACATACATGACAGCAATGTTGTCGCTTAAATAGGAACTGTTAAAATGCCTTTATTTAGATCCCCATAGGCCTCAACAGGGAAATGGCTACAAACTGTTATCACAAGCAAGATAAACATAAAAGACTCAAGTTGATAGGATACTTGTAGACAGTTTAGGGTGTCAGTGGTGACAATATAATATCTTCTTAGTATAAATTGTATCTCTTCAAAACACCTTCCAAGTAGGCCAATGGAGAAATTGACAGTAGTGTACTTGCAAATATCATCCAGGTACACTAGCATAGCTTGTACTGACTTCACCGCTGTAGATAACATATGTGTATTTTTACCCTTTATATGTATATGTACATATATATATATATATATATATATTTACATATTCCTTCAGTATTGTCTCTTAAGGAGGAACTGCCAAAATGCCTTCATTTAGATTCCTATATGCCTGAAAAGGGAAAAGGCTAAATACTGATATCACAAGGCCTCAACAGGGACAACGCTAAATACTGACATAACAAGCAGGATAAAGATAGAAGAGTCAACTTGATAGGACACTTGCAGAGAGGTTAGGGTGTCAGGGCTGACAATGAAATATCTTCTTATTATACACTGTATTTCTTGAGTTATCTGCAAAGACACCTTCGATGTTGGACAACGTTGGAATGGACAATTGTGTACTGCTGAAGAAACATATGTGGATTTTCACCCTTTACATATATTATGTCACAGTTGTCTCTTTAGAGGGAGTGACAAACACCATTCCTTTGGATGGCTATAGGCATCAACTAGGAAAAGGCAAAATACTGATATCACAAGCAAGAAAAAGATGGAAGAGTTAAGTTGATATGAGACTTGCTGACAGCTTAGGGAGACAGTGTTGACAATGTAATATCTTCGAAGTATACATCGTATTTCCTGCATTATCTTCAAACACACCTTCCATATTGCCCAGTGGAGCAATGGACGATGGTGTACTTGCAAGTGTCTTCCAGCTACACACGCATATCTTGTATTGACTTCACTGCTGTCGAAAAGATATGTGAATTTTTACCTTTTTCGTACATGATTTCAAAGTTTTCTCTTAAACAGGAACTGTTAAAAAGCCTTTATTTAGATCCCCATAGGCTTCAACAAGGAAATGGCTACAAACTGATATCACAAGCAGGATAAACAGAGAAGAGTCAAGTTGATAGGATACTTGTGGAGAGTTTAGGGTGTCAGAGGTTACAATGTAATATCTTCTACCTATACATTTTATCTCTTGAGTTATCTTCAAATATACCTTCCAAGTTGGCCAAGGGAGAAATGGACAGTAGTGTATTTGCTAGGATCTTCCAGGTACACTAGCATATATTATACTGACTTCACTGCTGTAGACAATATATGTTGATATTTACCCATTATATATATATATATATATATATATATATATATAACATATATATATAATATATATTTACATTTTACTTCAGTGTTGTCTCTTAAGGAGGAAATGCCAAAATGCCGTCATTTAGATTCCTGTATGCCTGAACAGGAAAAAGGCTAAATACTGATATCACAAGCAGGATAAAGATAGAAGAGTCAAGTTGAAAGGACACTGGAAGTAAGTTTAGAGTGTCAGGGCTGAAAATGTAGTATGTTCTTATTACACATTGTATTTCTTGAGTTCTCTTCAAATACACCTTCCACGTTGGCCAATGGAGGAATGGACAATTGTGTACTAGCAAGTATTTTTCAGATAATCTAGCATAGCTTGTACTGACTTGACTGCTCTCGAAAAGATATGTGGATTTTAAAGCTTTACATATATTTTTTCACAGTTGCCTCTTTAGAGGTATTGACAAAAACCATTCCGTTGGATGGCTATAGGCCTCAACTGGGAAAAGGCAAAATACTGATATCCCAAGCAGGAAAAAGATTAAAGAGTCAATTTGTTATGAGAATTGCAGACACCTTACAGAGACATTGTTTACAATGTAATATCTTCTTAGTATACATTGTATTTCTTGAGTTATCTTCAAATCCACCTTCCATGTTGGCCAATGGAGCAATGGCCGATGGTGTATTTGCAAGTGTCCGCCAGCTACACTCGCATATCTTGTATTGTCTTAACTGCTAACAAAAGGATATGTGGATATTTACCTTTTACATACATGACTTCAATGTTGTCTCTTAAATAGGAACTGTTAAAATGCGTTTATTTAGTTCCCCATAGGCCTCAACAGGGAAATGGCTATACAGTAATATCACAAACAGGATACAGATAGAAATATCAAGCTGATAGGATACTTCTAGAGAGTTTAGGGTGTCAGTGGTGACAATTTAATATCGTCTTAATATACACTGAATCTCTTGAGTTAACTTCAAATACAGGTTCGAAGAAGGACAATAGAGAAATTGGAAATAATGCACTTGCAAGTATCTTCCAGGTACCCTAGCATAGCTTCTACTGCCTTCACTGCTGTAGAAAATATATGTGGATTTTTACCCTTTATATATATATATATATATATATATATATATATATATATATATATATATATATATATATATTATATATATATATATATATACATATATACATATATTTACATATTACTTCAGTGTTGTCTCTTAAGGAGGAACTGCCAACATGCCTTCATTTAGATTCCTATATGCCTGAACAGGGAAAAGGCTAAATACTGATATCACAAGCAGGATAAGATAGAAGAGTCACGTTGAGAAGACACTTGTAGAGTGTTTAGAGAGTGAGGGCTGACAATGTAATATCTTCTTATTATACATTGTATTTCTTTAGTTAAATTCAAATACACCTTCCATGTTGGCCAATGGAGGAATGGACAATTGTGTACTAGCAAGTATCTTCCAGATACTCTAGCATAGCTTGTACTGGCTTCACTGCTCTAGGAAAGATATGTGGATTTTCACCCTTTACATTTATTATTTCACAGTTGTCTCTTTAGAGGTACTGACAAATACCATTCCTTTGGATGGCTATAGGCCTTAACAGGGAAAAGGAAAAATACTGATATCCCAAGCAGGAAAAAGATAGAAGAGTCAAGTTGTTATGAGAATTGAAGACAGCTTAGGGAGTCAGTGCTGACAATGTAATATCTTCTTAGTATACTTTGTAGTTCTTGAGTTATCTTCAAAAACACTTTCCATGTTGGGCAATGGAGCAATGGACGATGGTGTACTTACAAGTGTCTTCCAGCTACACTCGCATATCTTGTATTTACTTCCCTGCCGTCGAAAGGATATGTGGATATTTACCTTTTACATACATGGCTTCAATGTTTTCTATTAAGTAGGAACTGTTAAAATGCCTTTATTTAGTTCCTCATAGGCATATGGGAATCTAAATGAAGGAATTTTGGCAGTTCCTCTTTAAGAGACAACACTGAAGTAATATATAAATATATATATATATATATATATATATATAAATGTATGTATATGTATATATATATATATATATATATATATATATATATATATATGTATATAAAGGGTAACAATCCACATACACTATCTACAGCAGTGAAGTCCGTACAAGCTATGCTAGTGTACCTGGAAAATACTTGCAAGCACACTATTGTCAATTTCTCCATTGGCCTACTTGGAAGCTGCACTTGAAGGTAACTCAAGAGATACAATGTATAATAAGAAGATATTAAATTGTCACCACTGACACCCTAAAATCTCTACAAGTATCCTATCAACTTGACTTTTCTATCTTTATCCTGCTTGTGATATGAGTATACAGCCATTTCCCTGATGAGTCCTATGGGGATCTAAATAAAGGCATTTTAACAACTCCTATTTCAGAGTCACCATTGAAGACATGTATGTAAAAGGTAAAAATCCTCACATGTTTTCGGTAGCAGTGAAGTTAATACAAGATATGCAAGTGTAGCTGGAAGACAGTTGCATGTACACCATCATCCATTGCTCCATTGGCCAACATGGAAGGTGTATTTGGAGATAACTCAGGAAATACAATGTAGACTAAGAAGATATTACCTTGTCAACACTGTCTCCCTAAGCTGTCTGCAAGTCTCATATCAACTTGACTCTTCTATCTTTTTCCTCCTTGTGATATCAGTATTTTCCTTTCCTAGTTGAGGCCTATAGCCATTCAAAGAAATGGTGCTTGTCACTTCCTCTAAAGAGATAACTGTGAAATAATATATGTAAAGGCTGAAAATCCCCATATCTTTTCTACTGCAGTAAAGTCAGTACAAGCTATGCTAGAGTATCTGGAAGATACTTGCTAGTACGCAATTGTCCATTCCTCCATAGTCCGTCATGAAAGGTGTATATGGAGATAACTCAAGAAATACAATGTATAATAAAAAGATATTTAATTGTCAGCCCTGACAGCCTAAACTCTCTACAAGTGTCCTATCAAGTTAACTCTTCTATCTTTATCCTGCTTATGATGTCAGTATTTAGCCTTTTCCCTGTTGAGGCCTATAGGAATATAAATAGAGGCATTTTGGCAGTTCCTCCTTAAGAGACAACACTGAAGTAAGGTATATAAAGGGTGAAAATCCACATATTTTTTCGAGAGCAGTGAAAACAATACAAGGTATTCTAGCGTACCTGGAAGATACTTGCAAGTACACCATTGTCAATTGCTCCACTGGCCTAATTGGAAGGTGTATTTGAAGACATCTCCAGAGATACGATGTACAGTAAGAAGATATTTTATTGTCGTCACTGACTCCTTAAACTCTCTACAAGTATCCTATCAATTTGACTATTCGATCTTTATCCTCCTTGTGATAATAGTATTTAGACTTTTCCCTTTTGAGGCCTATAGAAATCAAAAGAAACACATTTTGTCACTTCCCCTAAGGAGACAACTCTGAAGTAATGTATGTAAAGGCTAATAGTCCATATAACTTATCTACAACAGAGAAGTCAGTACAAGCTGTGCTACAGTACCTGGCACATAATTGCAAGTACACAATTGTCCCTTCCTCCTTTGAACAAAATGGTAAGTGTATATGAAGATGACTCAAGAAATACATTGGATACTAAATAGATATTACATTGTCAACACTGACTCCCTAAATTCTCTACAATGACCTGTCAACTTGACGCTTGTATCTTTATCCTTCTTGTGATATCAGTATTTAGCCTTTTCCCTGTTCAAGAATATAGGAATCTAAATGAAGGCATTTTGGCAGATCCTCCTTAAGAGACAACACTGAAGTAATATGCAAATATATATATATATATATATATATATATATATATATATATATAAAGAGAAAAAATTCACATATATTATCGAAAGCAGTTAATTCAGCACAAGCTATGCAAGTGTACCTGAAAGATACTTGCATGTACACTACTATCAATATCTCCATTGGCATACTTGGAAGGTGTATTTGAAGAGAACTCAAGAGATACAATGTATACTAAGAAGATATTAAATTGTCGCAACTGGCACCCTAAACTCTCTACAAGTGTCCTATCAACTTGACTCTTCTAAATTTATCCTGCTTGTGATATGAGTATATAGCCATCTCCCTGATGAAGCCTATGGGGAAATAATAAAGGCATTTTATCAGTTCCTGTTTCAAAGTCAACATTGACGTCATGTATGTAAAAGGTAAAAATCCACATATCTTTTCGACAACAGTGAAGTCAATACAAGATATGCGAGTGTAGCTGGAAGACACTTGCAAGTACCAGATCTTCCACTGCTCCGTTAGCCAACATGGAAGGTGTATTTGAAGATAACTCAGGAAATACAATGTATACTAAGAAGATATTATATTGTCATCGCTGACACCTTAAACTGTCTACAAGTATCCTATCAATTTGACTCCTTGATCTTTTTCCTGCTTGTGATATCAGTATTAAGCTTTTTCCAGTTGAGGCCTACAAAAATCCAAAGAAACGCATTTTGTCACTTCCCCTATAGAGACATCTCTGAAGTAAGGTATGTAAAGGCTAAAAATCCATAGAACTTAACTACAACAGTGAAGTCAGTACAAGCTGTGCTAGAGTTCCTGGAACATAATTGCAAGTACACAATTGTTCCTTCCTCTCTTGACCAAAATGTAAGTGTATAGGAAGACGGCTCAGGAAATACATTGGATAATAAGTAGTTATTACCTTGTCAGCACTGACTCCCTAAATTCTCTACAAGTGTCCTGTCAACTTGACTCTTCTATCTTTATCCTGCTTGTGATATCAGTATTTAGCCTTTTTCCTGTTCAGGCATATAGGAATCTAAATGAAGGCATTTTGGTAGTTCATACATAGCAGAGAACACTGAAGTAATGTGTAAATATATATATATATATATATATATATATGTATATATATATATATATATGTATATATATATATAAAGGGTAAAAATCCACATATATTATCTACAGCAGTGAAATCAGTACAAGCTATGATAGTGTACCTGGAAGATATTTGCAAGTACACTACTGTCAATTTCTCCATTGGCCTACTTGGGAGGTGTATTTGAAGATAACTCAAGAGATACAATGTATACTAAGAAGATATTAAATTGTCAACACTGACACCCTAAACTCTCTACAAGTATCCTATCAACTTGACTCTTCTATTATATCCTGCTTGTGATATCAGTATGTAGCGATTTCCCTGATGAGACATATGGGAATCTAAATAAAAACATTGTAACATTTCCTATTTAAGAGACAACATTGAAATGGTGTATGCAAATGGTAAACATCCACATATCTTTTCGACAATAGTGAAGTCTATACAAGTTATGCGAGTGTAGCTGAAAGACACTTGCAAGTACACCATCGTCCATTGATCCATTGCCCAACATGGAAAGTGTATTTGAAGATAACTCAGGAAATACAGTGTATACTAAGAAGATATTACATTGTGAACACTGTCTCACTAAGTTGTCTGCAGGTCTCATATCATCTTGACTCTTCTATCTTTTTCCTGCTTGTGATATCAGTATTTTTCCTTTTCCTAGTTGTTGCCTATAGCCATCCAAAGGAATGGTGTTTGTCACTTCCTCTAAAGAGACGACTGTGAAATAATATACGTAAAGGGTGAAAATCCACATATCTTTTCTACAGCAGTGAAGTCAGAACAAGCTATTTTAGAGTATCTGGAACATACTTGCTAGTACACAATTGTCCATTCCTCCTTTGGCCAACATGGAAGGTTTATTTGGAGATAACTCAAGAAATACAATGTATAAAAAGAAGATATTACATTGTCAACCCTGACACCCTAAACTCTCTACAAGTGTCCTATCAAGTTGACTCTTCTATCTTTATCCTCCTTGTGATATCAGTATTTAGCCTTTTCCCTGTTGAAGCATATGGGAATCTAAATAAAGGCATTTTGGCAGTTCCTCCTTAACAGACAACACTGAAGTAAGGTACGAATATGGTGAAAATCCACGTATTTTATCGAGAGCAGTGAAAACAAAACAAGGTAGTCTAGTGTACCAGGAAGATAATTGCAAGTAAACCATTGTCAATTGCTCGACTGACCTACCTGGAAGGTGTATTTGAGCATAACTCAAGAGATTCCATGTATAATAAGACGATATGTTATTGGCATCACTGACACCTTAACCTGTCTACAAGTATCTTATCAATTTGACTCGTCGATCTTCTTCCTGCTTGTGATAACAGTATTTATCCTTTTCCCTGTTGAGGCCTTTAGAAATCCAAAGAAACACGTTTTGTCACTTCCCCTAAAGAGACAACTCTGAAGTAATGTATGTAAAAACTAAAAATCCATATAACTTATCTACAACAGTGATGTCATTAGAAGCTGTGCTAGAGTACCTGGACATAATTGAAAGTACACAATTGTCCCTTCATCCCTTGACCAAAATGGTAAGTGTATATGAAGACGACTCAAGAAATATTTTGGATACTAAGTAGATATTACAATGTCAGCACTGACTCCCTAAATTCTCTACAAGTGTCCTGTCAACTTGACTCTTCTACCTTTATCCTGCTTGTGATATCAGTATTTAGCATTTTTCCTGCTCAGGCATACAGGAATCTAAATTAAGGCATTTTTGCAGTTGCTCCTTAAGAGACAACACTGAAATAATATGTAAATATATATATATATAAAGGGTAAAAATCCACATATATTATCTACAGCAGTGAAGTCAGTACAAGCTATGCTAGTGTACCTGGAAGATACTTGCAAGTACACTAGTGTCAATTTCTCCATTGGCCTACTTGGGAGGGGTATTTGAACATAACTCAAGAGATACAATGTATACCAAGAAGATATTAAATTGTCACAGTTGACACCCTAAACTCTATACAAGAATCCTATCAACCTGACTCTTCTATCGTTACCCTGCTTGCGATATTAATATCTAGCCATTTCCCTGTTGCGGCCTATGGGGATGTAAATAAAGGTATTTTGGCAGTTCCTATTTAAGAGACCTCTTTGAATTCATGTACGTAAAAGGTCAAAATCCACATATCTTTTCGACAGCAGTGAAGTCAATACAAGATATGCAAGTGTAGCTGGGAGAAACTTGCAAGTACATCATCGTCTATTGCTCCATTGGCCAACATGGAACTTGTATTTGAAGATAACACAGGAAATACATTGTATACTAAGAAAATATTACATTGTCAACACTGTCTCCCTAAGCTGTCTGCAAGTGCCATATCAACTTGACTCTTCTATCTTTTTCCTGCTTGTGATATCAGTATTTTGCCTTTTCCTAGGTGAGGCCTGTAGCCATCCAAAGGAATGGTGTTTGTCACTTCCTCTAGAGAGACAACTGTGAAATAATATATGTAAAGGGTGAAAATCCACATATGTTTTCTACAGCAATGAAGTCAATACAAGCTATGCTAGAGTATCTGGAAGATACTGGATAATACACAATTGTCCATTCCTCCATTGGCCAATATGGAAGCTTTATTTGGAGATTACTCAAGAAATACAATGTATAAGAAGAAGATATTACATTATCAGCCCTGACACCCTAAACTCTCTACAAGTGTCCTATCAGGTTGACTCTTCTATCTTTATTCTGCTTGTGATATCAGTATTTATCCTTTTCCCATTGAGGCAAAAAGGAATTTAAATAAAGGCAATTTGGCTGATTCTCCTTAACAGACAACACCGAAGTAAGGTATGTAAAGGGAGAAAATCCACATATTATATCGAGAGCAGTGAAAAAAATACAAGGTATTCTAGTGTACCTGGAAGAAACTTGCATGTACACCATTGTAAATTGCTCCATTGGCCTATTGGAAGGTGTATTGGGAGATAACTCAAGAGATACAATGTATACTAAGAAGATATTATATTGTCATCACTGACACCTTAAACTCTCTACACGTATCCTATCAATTTGACCTTTCGATCTTCTTCCTGCTTGTGATATCAGTATTTAGCCTTTTCCCTGTTGAGGCCTATAGAAATCCAAAGAAACGTATTTTAAATTACCCTAAACAGACAACTCTGAAGTAATGTATGTAAAGGCTAAAAATCCATATAACTTATCTGCAACATTGAAGTGAGCAGAACCTGTGTTAGAGTACCTGGAACACAATTGCAAGTAACAATTTTCCCTTCCTCCCTTGATCAAAATGATAAGTGTATATGAAGATGACTCAGAAAATACATTGGATACCAAGTAGATATTACATTGTCAGCAGTGACTGCCTAAGGCCTCTACAAGTGTCCTGTCAACTTGACTCTTCTACCTTTATCCTTCTTGTGATATCGGTATTTAGCCTTTTTCCTGTTCAGGCATATAGGAATTTAATGAAGGCATTTTGGCAGTTCGTCCTCAAGAGACAAGACTGAAGTAATATGTAAATATATATATATATATATATATATATATATATATGGTAAAAATCCACACATATTATCTACAGCAGTGAAGTCAGTACAAGCTATGCTTCTGTACCTGGAAGATACTTGCAAGTACACTACTGACAATTTCTCCCTTGGCCTACTTGGGAGGTGTATTTGAAGATAACTGAAGAGATATAATGTATTCCAAGAAGATATTAAATTGTCACCACTGACACCCTAAACTCTCTACAAGTATCCTATCAACTTGACTCTTCTATCGTTACCCTGCTTGTGATAGTAATATGTAGCCATTTCCCTGTTGAGGCCTATGGGGATCTAAATAAAGGCATTTAGGCAGTTCCTATTTAAGAGACCTCATTGAATTCATGTATGTACAAAGTAAAATTCCACATATCTTTTCGACAGCAGTGAAGTCAATAAAAGATATGCGGGTGTAGCTGGAAGACACTTGCAATTACACCATAGTCTATTGCTCCATTGGCCAACATGGAAGGTGTATTTGAAGATAACTCAGGAAATACATTGTATACTAAGAAAATATTACCTTGTCAACACTGTTTCCCTAAGCTGTCTGCAATTCTCATATCAACTTGACTCTTCTATCTTTATCCTGCTTGTGATATCAGTATTGTGCCTTTTCCGAGTTGAGGCCCATAGCCATACAAAGGAATGGTGTTTGTCACTTCCTCTAAAGAGACAACTGTGAAATAATATATGCAAAGGGTGAAAATCCACATATGTTTTCTACAGCAGTGAAGTCAGTAAAAGCTTTGGTGGAATATCTGGAAGAGACTTGCTAGTACAATATTGTCCATTCCTCCATTGGCCAACATGGAAAGTTTATTTGGAGATAACTCAAGAAATACAATGTATAATAAGAAGATATTTCATTGTCAGCCCTGACATCCTAAACTCTCTACAGGTGTCCTATCAAGTTGACTCTTCTCTCTTTATCCTTCTTGTGATATCAGTATTTAGCCTTTTCCCTGTTGAAGCATATGGGAATAAAAATAAAGGCATTTTGGCAGTTCCTCCTTAACAGACAACACTGAAGTAAGGTACGAAAAAGGAGAAAATCCACATATATAATCTACAGCAGTGAAGTCAGTACAACCTATGCTAGTGTACCTGGAAGATACTTGCAAGTACACAAGTGACAGTTTCTCCATTGGCCTACTTGGAAGGTGTATTTGAAGATAACTCAAGAGATACAGTGTATACTAAGAAGATATTAAATTGTCACCACTAACACCCTAAAATCTCTACAAGTATCCTATCAACTTGACTCTTCTATCTTTACCCTGCTTGTGATATTTATATGTAGCCATTTCCCTGGGGAGGCCTATGGGGATCTAAATAAAGGCATTTTGGCAGTTTCTATTTAAGAGTCTTCATTGAATTCATGTATGTAATAGGTAAAAATCCACATATCTTTTCGATAGCAGTGAAGTCAATACAAGATGTGCGAGTGTAGCTGGAAGACTCTTGCAAGTACACCATCGTCTATTGCTCCATTGGCCAACATGGAAGGTGTATTTGAAGATAACTCAGGAAATACATTGTATACTAAGAAAATATTACATTGCCAACACTGTCTCCCTAAGCTCTCTGGAACTCTCATATCAGCTTGACTCTTCTATCTTTTTCCTGCTTGTGATATCAGTATTTTGTCTTTTCCTAGGTTAGGCCTATAGCCATCCAAAGGAATGCTGTTTGTCACTCCCTCTAAAGAGAGAACTGTGAAATAATATATGTAAAGGGTGAAAATCCACATATGTTTTCTACAGCAGTGAAGTCAGTAAAAGCTATGCTGTACTATCTGGAAGATACTTGCTAGTACAAAATTGTCCATTTCTCATTTGGCCAACATGGAAAGTTTAATTGGAGATAACTCAAGAAATACAATGTATAATAAGAAGATATTTCATTGTCAGCCCAGACACCCTAAACTCTCTACAGGTGTCCTATAAAGTTGACTCGTCTGTCTTTATCCTCCTTGTGATATCAGTATTATCCTTTTCCCTGTTGAAGCATATGGGAATGAAAATAAAGGCATTTTGGCAGTTCCTCCTTCAGAGACAACACTGAAGTAATATGTAAATATATATAATACATACATACATATATATATATATATATATATATATATATATATATATATATATATATATATATATATATATATATATAGTAAAAATCCACATATATTATCTACAGCAGTGAAGTCAGTACAACCTATGCTAGTGTACCTGGAAGATACTTGCAAGGACACAACTGACAATTTCTCCATTGGCCTACTTGGAAGGTGTATTCGAAGATAACTCAAGAGATACAATGTATACTAAGAAGATATTAAATTGTCACCACTGACACCCTAAACTCTCTACAAGTATCCTATCAACTTGACTCTTCTATCTTTACCCTGCTTGTGATATTGATATGTAGCCATTTCCCTGTTGAGGCCTATGGGGATCTAAATAAAGGCATTTTGGCAGTTCCTATTTAAGAGTCCTCATTGAATTCATGTATGTAATAGGTAAAAATCCACATATCTTTTCGATAGCAGTGAAGTCAATACAAGATGTGCGAGTATAGCTGGAAGACACTTGCAAGTACACCATGCTCTATTGCTCCATTGGCCAACATGGAAGGTTTATTTGAAGATAACTCAGGAAATACATTGTATACTAAGAAAATATTACCTTGTCAATACTGTCTCCCTAAGCT
Organism: Bettongia penicillata ogilbyi; assembly: GCA_023548195.1. NCBI lineage: Eukaryota > Metazoa > Chordata > Mammalia > Diprotodontia > Potoroidae > Bettongia > Bettongia penicillata. The sequence continues at coordinate 68,866 of JAJHZJ010000563.1, forward strand.
GTCTGTAATTCTCATATCAACTTGACTCTTCTATCTTTATCCTGCTTGTGATATCAGTATTGTGCCTTTTCCTAGTTGAGGCCCATAGCCATACAAAGGAATGGTGTTTGTCACTTCCTCTAAAGAGACAACTGTGAAATAATATATGCAAATGGTGAAAATCCACATATGTTTTCTACAGCAGTGAAGTCAGTAAAAGCTTTGCTGGAATATCTGGAAGAGACTTGCTAGTACAAAATTGTCCATTCCTCCATTGGCCAACATGGAAAGTTTATTTGGAGATAACTCAAGAAATACAATGTATAATAAGAAGATATTTCATTGTCAGCCCTGACACCCTAAACTCTCTACAGGTGTCCTATCAAGTTGACTCGTCTGTCTTTATCCTCCTTGTGATATCAGTATTTAGCCTTTTCCCTGTTGAAGCATATGGGAATAAAAATAAAGGCATTTTGGCAGTTCCTCCTTAACAGACAACACTGAAGTAAGGTACGAAAAAGGAGAAAATCCACATATATAATCTACAGCAGTGAAGTCAGTACAACCTATGCTAGTGTACCTGGAAGATACTTGCAAGTACACAACTGACAGTTTCTCCATTGGCCTACTTGGAAGGTGTATTTGAAGATAACTCAAGAGATACAGTGTATACTAAGAAGATATTAAATTGTCACCACTGACACCCTAAACTCTCTACAAGTATCCTATCAACTTGACTCTTCTATCTTTACCCTGCTTGTGATATTGATATGTAGCCATTTCCCTGGGGAGACCTATGGGGATCTAAATAAAGGCATTTGGCAGTTTCTATTTAAGAGTCCTCATTGAATTCATGTATGTAATAGGTAAAAATCCACATATCTTTTCGATAGCAGTGAAGTCAATACAAGATGTGCGAATGTAGCTGGAAGTCATTTGCAAGTACACCATCGTCTATTGCTCCATTGGCCAACATGGAAGGTGTATTTGAAGATAACTCAGGAAATACACTGTATACTTAGAAAATATTACATTGTCAACACTGTCTCCCTAAGCTCTCTGCAACTCTCATATCAGCTTGACTCTTCTATCTTTTTCCTGCTTGTGATATCAGTAATTTGTCTTTTCCTAGGTAAGGCCTATAGCCATCCAAAGGAATGCTGTTTGTCACTCCCTCTAAAGAGAGAACTGTGAAATAATATATGTAAAGGGTGAAAATCCACATATGTTTTCTACAGCAGTGAAGTCAGTAAAAGCTTTGCTGGAATATCTGGAAGAGACTTGCTAGTACAAAATTGTCCATTCCTCCATTGGCCAACATGGAAGGTTTTTTGGAGATAACTCAAGAAATACAATGTATGATAAGAAGATATTTCATGGTCAGCCCTGACACACTAAACTCTCTACAGTTGTCCTATCAAGTTGACTCATCTGTCTTTATCTGCCTTGTGATATCAATTTACCCATTGAACCATAGGGGAATCAAAATAAAGGCATTTTGGCAGTTCCTCCTTAACAGACAACACTGAAGTAAGGTACGAAAACGGAGAAAATCCACATATATAATCTACTGCAGTGAAGTCAGTACAACCTAAGCTAGTGTACCTGGAAGATACTTGCAAGTACACTACTGACAATTTCTCCCTTGGCCTACTTGGGAGGTGTATTTGAAGATAACTCAAGAGATACAATGTATACTAAGAAGATATTAAATTTTCACCACTGACACCCTAAACTCTCTACAAGTATCCTATCAACTTGACTCTTCTAACTTTACCCTGCTTTCGATATTGATAGGTAGCCATTTCCCTGTTGAAGCCTAAGGGGATCTAAATAAAGGCATTTTGGCAGTTCCTATTTAAGAGTCCTCATTGAATTCATGTATGTAATAGGTAAAAATACACATATCTTTTCGATAGCAGTGAAGTCAATACAAGATGTGCGAGTGTAGCTGGAAGACACTTGCAAGTACACCATCGTCTATTGCTCCATTGGCCAACATGGAAGGTGTATTTGAAGATAACTCAGGAAATACATTGTATGCTAAGAAAATATTACATTGTCAACACTGTCTCCCTAAGCTCTCTGCAACTCTCATATCAGCTTGACTCTTCTATCTTTTTCCTGCTTGTGATATCAGTATTTTGCCTTTTCCTAGTTGAGGCCCATAGCCATACAAAGGAATGCTGTTTGTCACTTCTCCTAAAGAAACAACTGTGAAATAATATATGTAAAGGGTGAAAATCCACATATGTTTTCTACAGCAGTGTAGTCAGTAAAAGCTTTGCTGGAATATCTGGAAGAGACTTGCTAGTACAAAATTGTCCATTCCTCCATTGGCCAACATGGAAGGTTTATTTGGAGATAACTCAAGAAATACAATGTATGATAAGAAGATATTTCATGGTCAGCCCTGACACCCTAAACTCTCTACAGGTGTCCTATCAAGTTGACTCCTCTGTCTTTATCCTCCTTGTGATATCAGTATTTATCCTTTTCCCTGTTGAAGCATATGGGAATGAAAATAAAGGCATTTTGGCAGTTCCTCCTTAAGAGACAACACTGAAGTAATATGTAAATATATATGTGTAATACATACATATATATATATATATATATATGGTAAAAATCCACACATATTATCTACAGCAGTGGAGTCAGTACAAGCTATGCTTCTGTACCTTGAAGATACTTGCAAGTACACTACTGACAATTTCTCCCTTGGCCTACTTGGGAGGTGTATTTGAAGATAACTCAAGAGATACAATGTATACTAAGAAGATATTAAATTGTCACCACTGACACCCTAAACTCTCTACAAGTATCCTATCAACTTGACTCTTGTATCGTTACCCTGCTTGTGATAGTAATATGTAGCCATTTCCCTGTTGAGGCCTATGGGGATCTAAATAAAGGCATTTAGGCAGTTCCTATTTAAGAGTCTTCATTGAATTCATGTATGTAATAGGTAAAAATCCACATATCTTTTCGATAGCAGTGAAGTCAATACAAGATGTGCGAGTATAGCTGGAAGACACTTGCAAGTACACCATGGTCTATTGCTCCATTGGCCAACATGGAAGGTATATTTGAAGATAACTCAGGAAATACATTGTATACTAAGAAAATATTACCTTGTCAATACTGTCTCCCTAAGCTGTCTGTAATTCTCATATCAACTTGACTCTTCTATCCTTATCCTGCTTGTGATATCAGTATTGTGCCTTTTCCTAGTTGAGGACCATAGCCATACAAAGGAATGGTGTTTGTCACTTCCTCTAAAGAGACAACTGTGAAATAATATATGCAAATGGTGAAAATCCACATATGTTTTCTACAGCAGTGAAGTCAGTAAAAGCTTTGCTGGAATATCTGGAAGAGACTTGCTAGTACAAAATTGTCCATTCCTCCATTGGCCAACATGGAAAGTTTATTTGGAGATAACTCAAGAAATACAATGTATGATAAGAAGATATTTTATTGTCAGCCCTGACACCCTAAACTCTCTACAGGTGTCCTATCAAGTTGGCTCTTCTGTCTTTATCTGCCTTGAGATATCAGTATTTAGCTTTTTCCCTGTTGAAGCATATGGGAATAAAAATAAAGGCATTTTGGCAGTTCCTCCTTAACAGACAACACTGAAGTAAGGTACGAAAAAGGAGAAAATCCACATATATAATCTACAGCAGTGAAGTCAGTACAACCTATGCTAGTGTACCTGGAAGATACTTGCAAGTACACAACTGACAGTTTCTCCATTGGCCTACTTGGAAGGTGTATTTGAAGATAACTCAAGAGATACAGTGTATACTAAGAAGATATTAAATTGTCACCACTGACACCCTAAACTCTCTACAAGTATCCTATCAACTTGACTCTTCTATCTTTACCCTGCTTGTGATATTGATATGTAGCCATTTCCCTGGGGAGACCTATGGGGATCTAAATAAAGGCATTTTGGCAGTTTCTATTTAAGAGTCTTCATTGAATTCATGTATGTAATAGGTAAAAATCCACAGATCTTTTCGACAGCAGTGAAGTCAATACAAGATGTGCGAGTGTAGTTGGAAGACACTTGCAAGAACACCATCGTCCATTGCTCCATTGGCCAAGATGGAAGGTGTATTTGAAGATAACTCAGGAAATACATTGTATAATAAGAAAATATTACATTGTCAACACTGTCTCCCTAAGCTCTCTGCCACTCTCGTATCAGCTTGACTCTTCTATCTTTTTCCTGCTTGTGATATCAGTATTTTGCCTTTTCCTAGTTGAGGCCTATAGCCATACAAAGGAATGGTGTTTGTCACTTCCTCTAAAGAGACAACTGTGAAATAATATATGTAAAGGGTGAAAAATCCACATATGTTTTCTACAGCAGTGTAGTCAGTAAAAGCTTTGCTGGAATATCTGGAAGAGACTTGCTAGTACAAAATTGTCCATTCCTCCATTGGCCAACATGGAAGGTTTATTTGGAGATAACTCAAGAAATACAATGTATGATAAGAAGATATTTCATGGTCAGCCCTGACACCCTAAACTCTCTACAGGTGTCCTATCAAGTTGACTCGTCTGTCTTTATCCTCCTAGTGATATCAGTATTTAACCTTTTCCCTGTAGAAGAATATGGGAATCAAAATAAAGGCATTTTGGTATTTCCTCCTTAACAGACAACACTGAAGTAAGGTACGAAAAAGGAGAAAATCCACATATATAATCTACAGCAGAGAAGTCAGTACAACCCATGCTAGTGTACCTGGAAGATACTTGCAAGTACACCACTGACAATTTCTCCATTGGCCTACTTGGAAGGTGTATTTGAAGATAACTCAAGAGATACAATGTATACTAAGAAGATATTAAATTGTCTCCACTGACACCCTAAACTCTCTACAAGTATCCTATCAACTTGACTCTTCTATCTTTACCCTGCTTGTGATATTAATATGTAGCCATTTCCCTGTTGAGGCCTATGGGGATCTAAATAAAGGCATTTTGGCGGTTCCTATATAAGAGTCCTCATTGAATTAATGTATGTAATAGGTAAAAATCCACATATCTTTTCGATAGCAGTGAAGTCAATACAAGATGTGCGAGTGTAGCTGGAAGACACTTGCAAGTACACCATCGTCTATTGCTCCATTGGCCAACATGGAAGGTATATTTGAAGATAACTCAGGAAATACATTGTATACTAAGAAAATATTACATTGTCAACACTGTCTCCCTAAGCTCTCTGCAACTCTCATATCAGCTTGACTCTTCTATCTTTTTCCTGTTTGTGATATCAGTATTTTGCCTTTTCCTAGTTGAGGCCTACAGCCATACAAAGGAATGGTGTTTGTCACTTCCACTAAAGAGACAACTGTGAAATAATATATGTAAAGGGTGAAAATCCACATATGTTTTCTACAGCAGTGAATTCAGTAAAACCTTTGCTGGAATATCTGGAAGAGACTTGCTAGTACAAAATTGTCCATTCCTCCATTGGCCAACATGGAAGGTTTATTTGGAGATAACTCAAGAAATACAATGTATGATAAGAAGATATTTCATTGTCAGCCCTGACACCCTAAACTCTCTACAGGTGTCCTATCAAGTTGACTCGTCTGTCTTTATCCGCCTTGTGATATCAGTATTTAGCCTTTTCCCTGTTGAAGCATATGGGAATCAAAATAAAGGCATTTTGGCAGTTCCTCCTTAACAGACAACACTGAAGTAAGGTACGAAAACGGAGAAAATCCACATATATAATCTACAGCAGTGAAGTCAGTACAACCTATGCTAGTGTACTGGAAGATACTTGCAAGTACACAACTGACAATTTCTCCATTGGCCTACTTGGAAGGTGTATTTGAAGATAACTCAAGAGATACAATGTATACTAAGAAGATATTAAATTGTCACCACTGACACCCTAAACTCTCTACAAGTATCCTATCAACTTGACTCTTCTATATTTACCCTGCTTGTGATATTGATATGTAGCCATTTCCCTGTTGAGGCCTATGGGGATTTAAATAAAGGCATTTTGGCAGTTCCTATTTAAGAGTCCTCATTGAATTCATGTATGTAATAGGTAACAATCCACATATCTTTTCGATAGCAGTGAAGTCAATACAAGATGTGCGAGTGTAGCTGGAAGACACTTGCAAGTACACCATCGTCGATTGCTCCATTGGCCAACATGGAAGGTGTATTTGAAGATAACTCAGGAAATACATTGTATACTAAGAAAATATTACATTGTCAACACTGTCTCCCTAAGCTCTCTGCAACTCTCATATCAGCTTGACTCTTCTATCTTTTTCCTGCTTGTGATATCAGTATTTTGCCTTTTCCTAGTTGAGGCCTAAAGCCATACAAAGGAATGCTGTTTGTCACTTCCTCTAAAGAGACAACTGTGAAATAATATATGTAAAGGGTGAAAATCCACATATGTTTTCTACAGCAGTGAAGTCATTAAAAGCTTTGCTGGAATATCTGGAAGAGACTTGCTAGTACAAAATTGTCCATTCCTCCATTGGCCAACATGGAAGGTTTATTTGGAGATAACTCAAGAAATACAATGTATGATAAGAAGATATTTCATGGTCAGCCCTGACACCCTAAACTCTCTACAGGTGTCCTATCAAGTTGACTCATCTGTCATTATCTGCCTTGTGATATCAGTATTTAGCCTTTTCCCTGTAGAAGAGTATGGGAATCAAAATAAAGGCATTTTGGCAGTTCCTCCTTAACAGACAACACTGAAGTAAGGTACGAAAAAGGAGAAAATCCACATATATAATCTACAGCAGTGAAGTCAGTACAACCTATGCTAGTGTACCTGGAAGATACTTGCAAGGTACACAACTGACAATTTCTCCATTGGCCTACTTGGAAGGTGTATTTGAAGATAACTCAAGAGATACAATGTATACTAAGAAGATATTAAATTGTCACCACTGACACCCTAAACTCTCTACAAGTATCCTATCAACTTGACTCTTCTATCTTTACCCTGCTTGTGATATTGATATGTAGCCATTTCCCTGTTGAGGCCTATGGGGATCTAAATAAAGGCATTTTGGCAGTTCCTATTTAAGAGTCCTCATTGAATTCATGTATGTAATAGGTAAAAATCCACATATCTTTTCGATAGCAGTGAAGTCAATACAAGATGTGCGAGTGTAGCTGGAAGACACTTGCAAGTACACCATCGTCTATTGCTCCATTGGCCAACATGGAAGGTGTATTTGAAGATAACTCAGGAAATACATTGTATACTAAGAAAATATTACATTGTCAACACTGTCTCCCTAAGCTCTCTGCAACTCTCATATCAGCTTGACTCTTCTATCTTTTTCCTGCTTGTGATATCAGTATTTTGCCTTTTCCTAGTTGAGGCCTAAAGCCATACAAAGGAATGCTGTTTGTCACTTCCTCTAAAGAGACAACTGTGAAATAATATATGTAAAGGGTGAAAATCCACATATGTTTTCTACAGCAGTGAAGTCATTAAAAGCTTTGCTGGAATATCTGGAAGAGACTTGCTAGTACAAAATTGTCCATTCCTCCATTGGCCAACATGAAAGGTTTATTTGGAGATAACTCAAGAAATACAATGTATGATAAGAAGATATTTCATTGTCAGCCCTGACACCCTAAACTCTCTACAGGTGTCCTATCAAGTTGACTCATCTGTCTTTATCCCCTTGTGATATCAGTATTTAGCCTTTTCCCTGTTGAAGCGTATGGGAATCAAAATAAAGGCATTTTGGCAGTTCCTCCTTAACAGACAACACTGAAGTAAGGTACGAAAACGGAGAAAATCCACATATATAATCTACAGCAGTGAAGTCAGTACAACCTATGCTAGTGTACCTGGAAGATACTTGCAAGTACACAACTGACAATTTCTCCATTGGCCTACTTGGAAGGTGTATTTGAAGATAACTCAAGAGATACAATGTATACTAAGAAGATATTAAATTGTCACCACTGACACCATAAACTCTCTACAAGTATCCTATCAACTTGACTCTTCTATCTTTACCCTGCTTGTGATATTGATAGGTAGCCATTTCCCTGTTGAGGCCTATGGGGATCTAAATAAAGGCATTTTGGCAGTTCCTATTTAAGAGTCCTCATTGAATTCATGTATGTAATAGGTAAAAATCCACATATCTTTTCGATAGCAGTGAAGTCAATACAAGATGTGCGAGTGTAGCTGGAAGACACTTGCAAGTACACCATCGTCTATTGCTCCATTGGCCAACATGGAAGGTGTATTTGAAGATAACTCAGGAAATACATTGTATACTAAGAAAATATTACATTGTCAACACTGTCTCCCTAAGCTGTCTGCAAGTCTCATATCAGCTTGACTCTTCTATCTTTTTCCTGCTTGTGATATCAGTATTTTGCCTTTTCCTAGTTGAGGCCTAGCCATCCAAAGAAATGGTGTTTGTCACTTCCTCTGAAGAGACAACTGTGAAATAATATATGTAAAGGGTGAAAATCCACATATGTTTTCTACAGCAGTGAAGTCAGTAAAAGCTTTGCTGGAATATCTGGAAGAGACTTGCTAGTACAAAATTGTCCATTCCTCCATTGGCCAACATGGAAGGTTTATTTGGAGATAACTCAAGAAATACAATGTATGATAAGAAGATATTTCATTGTCAGCCCTGACACCCTAAACTCTCTACAGGTGTCCTATCAAGTTGACTCATCTGTCTTTATCCTCCTTGTGATATCAGTATTTAGCCTTTTCCCTGTTGAAGCGTATGGGAATCAAAATAAAGGCATTTTGGCAGTTCCTCCTTAACAGACAACACTGAAGTAAGGTACGAAAACGGAGAAAATCCACATATATAATCTACAGCAGTGAAGTCAGTACAACCTATGCTAGTGTACCTGGAAGATACTTGCAAGTACACAACTGACAATTTCTCCATTGGCCTACTTGGAAGGTGTATTTGAAGATAACTCAAGAGATACAATGTATACTAAGAAGATATTAAATTGTCACCACTGACACCCTAAACTCTCTACAAGTATCCTATCAACTTGACTCTTCTATCTTTACCCTGCTTGTGATATTGATATGTAGCCATTTCCCTGTTGAGGCCTATGGGGATCTAAATAAAGGCATTTTGGCAGTTCCTATTTAAGAGTCCTCATTGAATTCATGTATGTAATAGGTAAAAATCCACATATCTTTTCGATAGCAGTGATGTCAATACAAGATGTGCGAGTGTAGCTGGAAGACACTTGCAAGTACACCATGGTCTATTGCTCCATTGGCCAACATGGAAGGTGTATTTGAAGATAACTCAGGAAATACATTGTATACTAAGAAAATATTACATTGTCAACACTGTCTCCCTAAGCTCTCTGCAACTCTCATATCAGCTTGACTCTTCTATCTTTTTCCTGCTTGTGATATCAGTATTTTGCCTTTTCCTAGTTGAGGCCTAAAGCCATACAAAGGAATGCTGTTTGTCACTTCCTCTAAAGAGACAACTGTGAAATAATATATGTAAAGGGTGAAAATCCACATATGTTTTCTACAGCAGTGAAGTCATTAAAAGCTTTGCTGGAATATCTGGAAGAGACTTGCTAGTACAAAATTGTCCATTCCTCCATTGGCCAACATGGAAGGTTTATTTGGAGATAACTCAAGAAATACAATGTATGATAAGAAGATATTTCATTGTCAGCCCTGACACCCTAAACTCTCTACAGGTGTCCTATCAAGTTGACTCGTCTGTCTTTATCCGCCTTGTGATATCAGTATTTAGCCTTTTCCCCGTTGAAGCATATGGGAATCAAAATAAAGGCATTTTGGCAGTTCCTCCTTAACAGACAACACTGAAGTAAGGTACGAAAACGGAGAAAATCCACATATATAATCTACAGCAGTGAAGTCAGTACAACCTATGCTAGTGTACCTGGAAGATACTTGCAAGTACACAACTGACAATTTCTCCATTGGCCTACTTGGAAGGTGTATTTGAAGATAACTCAAGAGATACAATGTATACTAAGAAGATATTAAATTGTCACCACTGACACCCTAAACTCTCTACAAGTATCCTATCAACTTGACTCTTCTATCTTTACCCTGCTTGTGATATTGATATGTAGCCATTTCCCTGTTGAGGCCTATGGGGATCTAAATAAAGGCATTTTGGCAGTTCCTATTTAAGAGTCCTCATTGAATTCATGTATGTAATAGGTAAAAATCCACATATCTTTTCGATAGCAGTGAAGTCAATACAAGATGTGCGAGTGTAGCTGGAAGACACTTGCAAGTACACCATCGTCTATTGCTCCATTGGCCAACATGGGAGGTGTATTTGAAGATAACTCAGGAAATACATTGTATACTAAGAAAATATTACATTGTCAACACTGTCTCCCTAAGCTCTCTGCAACTCTCATATCAGCTTGACTCTTCTATCTTTTTCCTGCTTGTGATATCAGTATTTTGCCTTTTCCTAGTTGAGGCCTATAGCCATACAAAGGAATGGTGTTTGTCACTTCCTCTAAAGAGACAACTGTGAAATAATATATGTAAAGGGTGAAAATCCACATATGTTTTCTACAGCAGTGAAGTCAGTAAAAGCTTTGCTGGAATATCTGGAAGAGACTTGCTAGTACAAAATTGTCCATTCCTCCATTGGCCAACATGGAAGGTTTATTTGGAGATAACTCAAGAAATACAATGTATGATAAGAAGATATTTCATTGTCAGCCCTGACACCCTAAACTCTCTACAGGTGTCCTATCAAGTTGACTCGTCTGTCTTTATCCGCCTTGTGATATCAGTATTTAGCCTTTTCCCTGTAGAAGCATATGGGAATCAAAATAAAGGCATTTTGGCAGTTCCTCCTTAACAGACAACACTGAAGTAAGGTACGAAAACGGAGAAAATCCACATATATAATCTACAGCAGTGAAGTCAGTACAACCTATGCTAGTGTACCTGGAAGATACTTGCAAGTACACAACTGACAATTTCTCCATTGGCCTACTTGGAAGGTGTATTTGAAGATAACTCAAGAGATACAATGTATACTAAGAAGATATTAAATTGTCACCACTGACACCCTAAACTCTCTACAAGTATCCTATCAACTTGACTCTTCTATCTTTACCCTGCTTGTGATATTGATATGTAGCCATTTCCCTGTTGAGGCCTATGGGGATCTAAATAAAGGCATTTTGGCAGTTCCTATTTAAGAGTCCTCATTGAATTCATGTATGTAATAGGTAAAAATCCACATATCTTTTCGATAGCAGTGAAGTCAATACAAGATGTGCGAGTGTAGCTGGAAGACACTTGCAAGTACACCATCGTCTATTGCTCCATTGGCCAACATGGAAGGTGTATTTGAAGATAACTCAGGAAATACATTGTATACTAAGAAAATATTACATTGTCAACACTGTCTCCCTAAGCTCTCTGCAACTCTCATATCAGCTTGACTCTTCTATCTTTTTCCTGCTTGTGATATCAGTATTTTGCCTTTTCCTAGTTGAGGCCTACAGCCATACAAAGGAATGGTGTTTGTCACTTCCTCTAAAGAGACAACTGTGAAATAATATATGTAAAGGGTGAAAATCCACATATGTTTTCTACAGCAGTGAAGTCAGTAAAAGCTTTGCTGGAATATCTGGAAGAGACTTGCTAGTACAAAATTGTCCATTCCTCCATTGGCCAACATGGAAGGTTTATTTGGAGATAACTCAAGAAATACAATGTATGATAAGAAGATATTTCATTGTCAGCCCTGACACCCTAAACTCTCTACAGGTGTCCTATCAAGTTGACTCGTCTGTCTTTATCCGCCTTGTGATATCAGTATTTAGCCTTTTCCCCGTTGAAGCATATGGGAATCAAAATAAAGGCATTTTGGCAGTTCCTCCTTAACAGACAACACTGAAGTAAGGTACGAAAAAGGAGAAAATCCACATATATAATCTACAGCAGTGAAGTCAGTACAACCTATGCTAGTGTACCTGGAAGATACTTGCAAGTACACAACTGACAATTTCTCCATTGGCCTACTTGGAAGGTGTATTTGAAGATAACTCAAGAGATACAATGTATACTAAGAAGATATTAAATTGTCACCACTGACACCCTAAACTCTCTACAAGTATCCTATCAACTTGACTCTTCTATCTTTACCCTGCTTGTGATATTGATATGTAGCCATTTCCCTGTTGAGGCCTATGGGGATCTAAATAAAGGCATTTTGGCAGTTCCTATTTAAGAGTCCTCATTGAATTCATGTATGTAATAGGTAAAAATCCACATATCTTTTCGATAGCAGTGAAGTCAATACAAGATGTGCGAGTGTAGCTGGAAGACACTTGCAAGTACACCATCGTCTATTGCTCCATTGGCCAACATGGGAGGTGTATTTGAAGATAACTCAGGAAATACATTGTATACTAAGAAAATATTACATTGTCAACACTGTCTCCCTAAGCTCTCTGCAACTCTCATATCAGCTTGACTCTTCTGTCTTTTTCCTGCTTGTGATATCAGTATTTTGCCTTTTCCTAGTTGAGGCCTACAGCCATACAAAGGAATGCTGTTTGTCACTTCCTCTAAAGAGACAACTGTGAAATAATATATGTAAACGGTGAAAATCCACATATGTTTTCTACAGCAGTGAAGTCAGTAAAAGCTTTGCTGGAATATCTGGAAGAGACTTGCTAGTACAAAATTGTCCATTCCTCCATTGGCCAACATGGAAGGTTTATTTGGAGATAACTCAAGAAATACAATGTATGATAAGAAGATATTTCATTGTCAGCCCTGACACCCGAAACTCTCTACAGGTGTCCTATCAAGTTGACTCATCTGTGTTTATCCGCCTTGTGATATCAGTATTTAGCCTTTTCCCCGTTGAAGCGTATGGGAATCAAAATAAAGGCATTTTGGCAGTTCCTCCTTAACAGACAACACTGAAGTAAGGTACGAAAACGGAGAAAATCCACATATATAATCTACAGCAGTGAAGTCAGTACAACCTATGCTAGTGTACCTGGAAGATACTTGCAAGTACACAACTGACAATTTCTCCATTGGCCTACTTGGAAGGTGTATTTGAAGATAACTCAAGAGATACAATGTATACTAAGAAGATATTAAATTGTCACCACTGACACCCTAAACTCTCTACAAGTATCCTATCAACTTGACTCTTCTATCTTTACCCTGCTTGTGATATTGATAGGTAGCCATTTCCCTGTTGAGGCCTAAGGGGATCTAAATAAAGGCATTTTGGCAGTTCCTATTTAAGAGTCCTCATTGAATTCATGTATGTAATAGGTAAAAATCCACATATCTTTTCGATAGCAGTGAAGTCAATACAAGATGTGCGAGTGTAGCTGGAAGACACTTGCAAGTACACCATCGTCTATTGCTCCATTGGCCAACATGGAAGGTGTATTTGAAGATAACTCAGGAAATACATTGTATACTAAGAAAATATTACATTGTCAACACTGTCTCCCTAAGCTCTCTGCAACTCTCATATCAGCTTGACTCTTCTATCTTTTTCCTGCTTGTGATATCAGTATTTTGCCTTTTCCTAGTTGAGGCCTATAGCCATACAAAGGAATGGTGTTTGTCACTTCCTCTAAAGAGACAACTGTGAAATAATATATGTAAAGGGTGAAAATCCACATATGTTTTCTACAGCAGTGAAGTCAGTAAAAGCTTTGCTGGAATATCTGGAAGAGACTTGCTAGTACAAAATTGTCCATTCCTCCATTGGCCAACATGGAAGGTTTATTTGGAGATAACTCAAGAAATACAATGTATGATAAGAAGATATTTCATTGTCAGCCCTGACACCCTAAACTCTCTACAGGTGTCCTATCAAGTTGACTCGTCTGTCTTTATCCTCCTTGTGATATCAGTATTTAGCCTTTTCCCTGTAGAAGCATATGGGAATCAAAATAAAGGCATTTTGGCAGTTCCTCCTTAACAGACAACACTGAAGTAAGGTACGAAAAAGGAGAAAATCCACATATATAATCTACAGCAGTGAAGTCAGTACAACCTATGCTAGTGTACCTGGAAGATACTTGCAAGTACACAACTGACAATTTCTCCATTGGCCTACTTGGAAGGTGTATTTGAAGATAACTCAAGAGATACAATGTATACTAAGAAGATATTAAATTGTCACCACTGACACCCTAAACTCTCTACAAGTATCCTATCAACTTGACTCTTCTATCTTTACCCTGCTTGTGATATTGATAGGTAGCCATTTCCCTGTTGAGGCCTAAGGGGATCTAAATAAAGGCATTTTGGCAGTTCCTATTTAAGAGTCCTCATTGAATTCATGTATGTAATAGGTAAAAATCCACATATCTTTTCGATAGCAGTGAAGTCAATACAAGATGTGCGAGTGTAGCTGGAAGACACTTGCAAGTACACCATCGTCTATTGCTCCATTGGCCAACATGGAAGGTGTATTTGAAGATAACTCAGGAAATACATTGTATACTAAGAAAATATTACATTGTCAACACTGTCTCCCTAAGCTCTCTGCAACTCTCATATCAGCTTGACTCTTCTATCTTTTTCCTGCTTGTGATATCAGTATTTTGCCTTTTCCTAGTTGAGGCCTATAGCCATACAAAGGAATGGTGTTTGTCACTTCCTCTAAAGAGACAACTGTGAAATAATATATGTAAAGGGTGAAAATCCACATATGTTTTCTACAGCAGTGAAGTCAGTAAAAGCTTTGCTGGAATATCTGGAAGAGACTTGCTAGTACAAAATTGTCCATTCCTCCATTGGCCAACATGGAAGGTTTATTTGGAGATAACTCAAGAAATACAATGTATGATAAGAAGATATTTCATTGTCAGCCCTGACACCCTAAACTCTCTACAGGTGTCCTATCAAGTTGACTCGTCTGTCTTTATCCTCCTTGTGATATCAGTATTTAGCCTTTTCCCTGTAGAAGCATATGGGAATCAAAATAAAGGCATTTTGGCAGTTCCTCCTTAACAGACAACACTGAAGTAAGGTACGAAAAAGGAGAAAATCCACATATATAATCTACAGCAGTGAAGTCAGTACAACCTATGCTAGTGTACCTGGAAGATACTTGCAAGTACACAACTGACAATTTCTCCATTGGCCTACTTGGAAGGTGTATTTGAAGATAACTCAAGAGATACAATGTATACTAAGAAGATATTAAATTGTCACCACTGACACCCTAAACTCTCTACAAGTATCCTATCAACTTGACTCTTCTATCTTTACCCTGCTTGTGATATTGATAGGTAGCCATTTCCCTGTTGAGGCCTAAGGGGATCTAAATAAAGGCATTTTGGCAGTTCCTATTTAAGAGTCCTCATTGAATTCATGTATGTAATAGGTAAAAATCCACATATCTTTTCGATAGCAGTGAAGTCAATACAAGATGTGCGAGTGTAGCTGGAAGACACTTGCAAGTACACCATGGTCTATTGCTCCATTGGCCAACATGGAAGGTGTATTTGAAGATAACTCAGGAAATACATTGTATACTAAGAAAATATTACATTGTCAACACTGTCTCCCTAAGCTCTCTGCAACTCTCATATCAGCTTGACTCTTCTATCTTTTTCCTGCTTGTGATATCAGTATTTTGCCTTTTCCTAGTTGAGGCCTATAGCCATACAAAGGAATGGTGTTTGTCACTTCCTCTAAAGAGACAACTGTGAAATAATATATGTAAAGGGTGAAAATCCACATATGTTTTCTACAGCAGTGAAGTCAGTAAAAGCTTTGCTGGAATATCTGGAAGAGACTTGCTAGTACAAAATTGTCCATTCCTCCATTGGCCAACATGGAAGGTTTATTTGGAGATAACTCAAGAAATACAATGTATGATAAGAAGATATTTCATTGTCAGCCCTGACACCCTAAACTCTCTACAGGTGTCCTATCAAGTTGACTCGTCTGTCTTTATCCTCCTTGTGATATCAGTATTTAGCCTTTTCCCTGTAGAAGCATATGGGAATCAAAATAAAGGCATTTTGGCAGTTCCTCCTTAACAGACAACACTGAAGTAAGGTACGAAAACGGAGAAAATCCACATATATAATCTACAGCAGTGAAGTCAGTACAACCTATGCTAGTGTACCTGGAAGATACTTGCAAGTACACAACTGACAATTTCTCCATTGGCCTACTTGGAAGGTGTATTTGAAGATAACTCAAGAGATACAATGTATACTAAGAAGATATTAAATTGTCACCACTGACACCATAAACTCTCTACAAGTATCCTATCAACTTGACTCTTCTATCTTTACCCTGCTTGTGATATTGATATGTAGCCATTTCCCTGTTGAGGCCTATGGGGATCTAAATAAAGGCATTTTGGCAGTTCCTATTTAAGAGTCCTCATTGAATTCATGTATGTAATAGGTAAAAATCCACATATCTTTTCGATAGCAGTGAAGTCAATACAAGATGTGCGAGTGTAGCTGGAAGACACTTGCAAGTACACCATCGTCTATTGCTCCATTGGCCAACATGGGAGGTGTATTTGAAGATAACTCAGGAAATACATTGTATACTAAGAAAATATTACATTGTCAACACTGTCTCCCTAAGCTCTCTGCAACTCTCATATCAGCTTGACTCTTCTATCTTTTTCCTGCTTGTGATATCAGTATTTTGCCTTTTCCTAGTTGAGGCCCATAGCCATACAAAGGAATGGTGTTTGTCACTTCCTCTAAAGAGACAACTGTGAAATAATATATGAAAAGGGTGAAAATCCACATATGTTTTCTACAGCAGTGAAGTCAGTAAAAGCTTTGCTGGAATATCTGGAAGAGACTTGCTAGTACAAAATTGTCCATTCCTCCATTGGCCAACATGAAAGGTTTATTTGGAGATAACTCAAGAAATACAATGTATGATAAGAAGATATTTCATTGTCAGCCCTGACACCCTAAACTCTCTACAGGTGTCCTATCAAGTTGACTCGTCTGTCTTTATCCTCCTTGTGATATCAGTATTTAGCCTTTTCCCTGTAGAAGCATATGGGAATCAAAATAAAGGCATTTTGGCAGTTCCTCCTTAACAGACAACACTGAAGTAAGGTACGAAAAAGGAGAAAATCCACATATATAATCTACAGCAGTGAAGTCAGTACAACCTATGCTAGTGTACCTGGAAGATACTTGCAAGTACACAACTGACAATTTCTCCATTGGCCTACTTGGAAGGTGTATTTGAAGATAACTCAAGAGATACAATGTATACTAAGAAGATATTAAATTGTCACCACTGACACCCTAAACTCTCTACAAGTATCCTATCAACTTGACTCTTCTATCTTTACCCTGCTTGTGATATTGATATGTAGCCATTTCCCTGTTGAGGCCTATGGGGATCTAAATAAAGGCATTTTGGCAGTTCCTATTTAAGAGTCCTCATTGAATTCATGTATGTAATAGGTAAAAATCCACATATCTTTTCGATAGCAGTGAAGTCAATACAAGATGTGCGAGTGTAGCTGGAAGACACTTGCAAGTACACCATCGTCTATTGCTCCATTGGCCAACATGGGAGGTGTATTTGAAGATAACTCAGGAAATACATTGTATACTAAGAAAATATTACATTGTCAACACTGTCTCCCTAAGCTCTCTGCAACTCTCATATCAGCTTGACTCTTCTATCTTTTTCCTGCTTGTGATATCAGTATTTTGCCTTTTCCTAGTTGAGGCCTATAGCCATACAAAGGAATGGTGTTTGTCACTTCCTCTAAAGAGACAACTGTGAAATAATATATGGAAAGGGTGAAAATCCACATATGTTTTCTACAGCAGTGAAGTCAGTAAAAGCTTTGCTGGAATATCTGGAAGAGACTTGCTAGTACAAAATTGTCCATTCCTCCATTGGCCAACATGGAAGGTTTATTTGGAGATAACTCAAGAAATACAATGTATGATAAGAAGATATTTCATTGTCAGCCCTGACACCCTAAACTCTCTACAGGTGTCCTATCAAGTTGACTCGTCTGTCTTTATCCTCCTTGTGATATCAGTATTTAGCCTTTTCCCTGTAGAAGCATATGGGAATCAAAATAAAGGCATTTTGGCAGTTCCTCCTTAACAGACAACACTGAAGTAAGGTACGAAAACGGAGAAAATCCACATATATAATCTACAGCAGTGAAGTCAGTACAACCTATGCTAGTGTACCTGGAAGATACTTGCAAGTACACAACTGACAATTTCTCCATTGGCCTACTTGGAAGGTGTATTTGAAGATAACTCAAGAGATACAATGTATACTAAGAAGATATTAAATTGTCACCACTGACACCCTAAACTCTCTACAAGTATCCTATCAACTTGACTCTTCTATCTTTACCCTGCTTGTGATATTGATAGTAGCCATTTCCCTGTTGAGGCCTATGGGGATCTAAATAAAGGCATTTTGGCAGTTCCTATTTAAGAGTCCTCATTGAATTCATGTATGTAATAGGTAAAAATCCACATATCTTTTCGATAGCAGTGAAGTCAATACAAGATGTGCGAGTGTAGCTGGAAGACACTTGCAAGTACACCATGGTCTATTGCTCCATTGGCCAACATGGAAGGTGTATTTGAAGATAACTCAGGAAATACATTGTATACTAAGAAAATATTACATTGTCAACACTGTCTCCCTAAGCTCTCTGCAACTCTCATATCAGCTTGACTCTTCTATCTTTTTCCTGCTTGTGATATCAGTATTTTGCCTTTTCCTAGTTGAGGCCTATAGCCATACAAAGGAATGGTGTTTGTCACTTCCTCTAAAGAGACAACTGTGAAATAATATATGTAAAGGGTGAAAATCCACATATGTTTTCTACAGCAGTGAAGTCAGTAAAAGCTTTGCTGGAATATCTGGAAGAGACTTGCTAGTACAAAATTGTCCATTCCTCCATTGGCCAACATGGAAGGTTTATTTGGAGATAACTCAAGAAATACAATGTATGATAAGAAGATATTTCATTGTCAGCCCTGACACCCTAAACTCTCTACAGGTGTCCTATCAAGTTGACTCATCTGTCTTTATCCTGCCTTGTGATATCAGTATTTAGCCTTTTCCCTGTTGAAGCATATGGGAATCAAAATAAAGGCATTTTGGCAGTTCCTCCTTAACAGACAACACTGAAGTAAGGTACGAAAACGGAGAAAATCCACATATATAATCTACAGCAGTGAAGTCAGTACAACCTATGCTAGTGTACCTGGAAGATACTTGCAAGTACACAACTGACAATTTCTCCATTGGCCTACTTGGAAGGTGTATTTGAAGATAACTCAAGAGATACAATGTATACTAAGAAGATATTAAATTGTCACCACTGACACCCTAAACTCTCTACAAGTATCCTATCAACTTGACTCTTCTATCTTTACCCTGCTTGTGATATTGATATGTAGCCATTTCCCTGTTGAGGCCTATGGGGATCTAAATAAAGGCATTTTGGCAGTTCCTATTTAAGAGTCCTCATTGAATTCATGTATGTAATAGGTAAAAATCCACATATCTTTTCGATAGCAGTGAAGTCAATACAAGATGTGCGAGTGTAGCTGGAAGACACTTGCAAGTACACCATCGTCTATTGCTCCATTGGCCAACATGGAAGGTGTATTTGAAGATAACTCAGGAAATACATTGTATACTAAGAAAATATTACATTGTCAACACTGTCTCCCTAAGCTCTCTGCAACTCTCATATCAGCTTGACTCTTCTATCTTTTTCCTGCTTGTGATATCAGTATTTTGCCTTTTCCTAGTTGAGGCCTATAGCCATACAAAGGAATGGTGTTTGTCACTTCCTCTAAAGAGACAACTGTGAAATAATATATGAAAAGGGTGAAAATCCACATATGTTTTCTACAGCAGTGAAGTCAGTAAAAGCTTTGCTGGAATATCTGGAAGAGACTTGCTAGTACAAAATTGTCCATTCCTCCATTGGCCAACATGGAAAGGTTTATTTGGAGATAACTCAAGAAATACAATGTATGATAAGAAGATATTTCATTGTCAGCCCTGACACCCTAAACTCTCTACAGGTGTCCTATCAAGTTGACTCGTCTGTCTTTATCCTCCTTGTGATATCAGTATTTAGCCTTTTCCCTGTAGAAGCATATGGGAATCAAAATAAAGGCATTTTGGCAGTTCCTCCTTAACAGACAACACTGAAGTAAGGTACGAAAAAGGAGAAAATCCACATATATAATCTACAGCAGTGAAGTCAGTACAACCTATGCTAGTGTACCTGGAAGATACTTGCAAGTACACAACTGACAATTTCTCCATTGGCCTACTTGGAAGGTGTATTTGAAGATAACTCAAGAGATACAATGTATACTAAGAAGATATTAAATTGTCACCACTGACACCCTAAACTCTCTACAAGTATCCTATCAACTTGACTCTTCTATCTTTACCCTGCTTGTGATATTGATAGGTAGCCATTTCCCTGTTGAGGCCTATGGGGATCTAAATAAAGGCATTTTGGCAGTTCCTATTTAAGAGTCCTCATTGAATTCATGTATGTAATAGGTAAAAATCCACATATCTTTTCGATAGCAGTGAAGTCAATACAAGATGTGCGAGTGTAGCTGGAAGACACTTGCAAGTACACCATGGTCTATTGCTCCATTGGCCAACATGGAAGGTGTATTTGAAGATAACTCAGGAAATACATTGTATACTAAGAAAATATTACATTGTCAACACTGTCTCCCTAAGCTCTCTGCAACTCTCATATCAGCTTGACTCTTCTATCTTTTTCCTGCTTGTGATATCAGTATTTTGCCTTTTCCTAGTTGAGGCCTATAGCCATACAAAGGAATGGTGTTTGTCACTTCCTCTAAAGAGACAACTGTGAAATAATATATGTAAAGGGTGAAAATCCACATATGTTTTCTACAGCAGTGAAGTCAGTAAAAGCTTTGCTGGAATATCTGGAAGAGACTTGCTAGTACAAAATTGTCCATTCCTCCATTGGCCAACATGGAAGGTTTATTTGGAGATAACTCAAGAAATACAATGTATGATAAGAAGATATTTCATTGTCAGCCCTGACACCCTAAACTCTCTACAGGTGTCCTATCAAGTTGACTCATCTGTCTTTATCTGCCTTGTGATATCAGTATTTAGCCTTTTCCCTGTTGAAGCGTATGGGAATCAAAATAAAGGCATTTTGGCAGTTCCTCCTTAACAGACAACACTGAAGTAAGGTACGAAAACGGAGAAAATCCACATATATAATCTACAGCAGTGAAGTCAGTACAACCTATGCTAGTGTACCTGGAAGATACTTGCAAGTACACAACTGACAATTTCTCCATTGGCCTACTTGGAAGGTGTATTTGAAGATAACTCAAGAGATACAATGTATACTAAGAAGATATTAAATTGTCACCACTGACACCCTAAACTCTCTACAAGTATCCTATCAACTTGACTCTTCTATCTTTACCCTGCTTGTGATATTGATATGTAGCCATTTCCCTGTTGAGGCCTATGGGGATCTAAATAAAGGCATTTTGGCAGTTCCTATTTAAGAGTCCTCATTGAATTCATGTATGTAATAGGTAAAAATCCACATATCTTTTCGATAGCAGTGAAGTCAATACAAGATGTGCGAGTGTAGCTGGAAGACACTTGCAAGTACACCATGGTCTATTGCTCCATTGGCCAACATGGAAGGTGTATTTGAAGATAACTCAGGAAATACATTGTATACTAAGAAAATATTACATTGTCAACACTGTCTCCCTAAGCTCTCTGCAACTCTCATATCAGCTTGACTCTTCTATCTTTTTCCTGCTTGTGATATCAGTATTTTGCCTTTTCCTAGTTGAGGCCTATAGCCATACAAAGGAATGGTGTTTGTCACTTCCTCTAAAGAGACAACTGTGAAATAATATATGTAAAGGGTGAAAATCCACATATGTTTTCTACAGCAGTGAAGTCAGTAAAAGCTTTGCTGGAATATCTGGAAGAGACTTGCTAGTACAAAATTGTCCATTCCTCCATTGGCCAACATGGAAGGTTTATTTGGAGATAACTCAAGAAATACAATGTATGATAAGAAGATATTTCATTGTCAGCCCTGACACCCTAAACTCTCTACAGGTGTCCTATCAAGTTGACTCGTCTGTCTTTATCCTCCTTGTGATATCAGTATTTAGCCTTTTCCCTGTAGAAGCGTATGGGAATCAAAATAAAGGCATTTTGGCAGTTCCTCCTTAACAGACAACACTGAAGTAAGGTACGAAAACGGAGAAAATCCACATATATAATCTACAGCAGTGAAGTCAGTACAACCTATGCTAGTGTACCTGGAAGATACTTGCAAGTACACAACTGACAATTTCTCCATTGGCCTACTTGGAAGGTGTATTTGAAGATAACTCAAGAGATACAATGTATACTAAGAAGATATTAAATTGTCACCACTGACACCCTAAACTCTCTACAAGTATCCTATCAACTTGACTCTTCTATCTTTACCCTGCTTGTGATATTGATATGTAGCCATTTCCCTGTTGAGGCCTATGGGGATCTAAATAAAGGCATTTTGGCAGTTCCTATTTAAGAGTCCTCATTGAATTCATGTATGTAATAGGTAAAAATCCACATATCTTTTCGATAGCAGTGAAGTCAATACAAGATGTGCGAGTGTAGCTGGAAGACACTTGCAAGTACACCATGGTCTATTGCTCCATTGGCCAACATGGAAGGTGTATTTGAAGATAACTCAGGAAATACATTGTATACTAAGAAAATATTACATTGTCAACACTGTCTCCCTAAGCTCTCTGCAACTCTCATATCAGCTTGACTCTTCTATCTTTTTCCTGCTTGTGATATCAGTATTTTGCCTTTTCCTAGTTGAGGCCTATAGCCATACAAAGGAATGGTGTTTGTCACTTCCTCTAAAGAGACAACTGTGAAATAATATATGAAAAGGGTGAAAATCCACATATGTTTTCTACAGCAGTGAAGTCAGTAAAAGCTTTGCTGGAATATCTGGAAGAGACTTGCTAGTACAAAATTGTCCATTCCTCCATTGGCCAACATGGAAAGGTTTATTTGGAGATAACTCAAGAAATACAATGTATGATAAGAAGATATTTCATTGTCAGCCCTGACACCCTAAACTCTCTACAGGTGTCCTATCAAGTTGACTCGTCTGTCTTTATCCTCCTTGTGATATCAGTATTTAGCCTTTTCCCTGTAGAAGCATATGGGAATCAAAATAAAGGCATTTTGGCAGTTCCTCCTTAACAGACAACACTGAAGTAAGGTACGAAAAAGGAGAAAATCCACATATATAATCTACAGCAGTGAAGTCAGTACAACCTATGCTAGTGTACCTGGAAGATACTTGCAAGTACACAACTGACAATTTCTCCATTGGCCTACTTGGAAGGTGTATTTGAAGATAACTCAAGAGATACAATGTATACTAAGAAGATATTAAATTGTCACCACTGACACCCTAAACTCTCTACAAGTATCCTATCAACTTGACTCTTCTATCTTTACCCTGCTTGTGATATTGATATGTAGCCATTTCCCTGTTGAGGCCTATGGGGATCTAAATAAAGGCATTTTGGCAGTTCCTATTTAAGAGTCCTCATTGAATTCATGTATGTAATAGGTAAAAATCCACATATCTTTTCGATAGCAGTGAAGTCAATACAAGATGTGCGAGTGTAGCTGGAAGACACTTGCAAGTACACCATGGTCTATTGCTCCATTGGCCAACATGGAAGGTGTATTTGAAGATAACTCAGGAAATACATTGTATACTAAGAAAATATTACATTGTCAACACTGTCTCCCTAAGCTCTCTGCAACTCTCATATCAGCTTGACTCTTCTATCTTTTTCCTGCTTGTGATATCAGTATTTTGCCTTTTCCTAGTTGAGGCCTATAGCCATACAAAGGAATGGTGTTTGTCACTTCCTCTAAAGAGACAACTGTGAAATAATATATGTAAAGGGTGAAAATCCACATATGTTTTCTACAGCAGTGAAGTCAGTAAAAGCTTTGCTGGAATATCTGGAAGAGACTTGCTAGTACAAAATTGTCCATTCCTCCATTGGCCAACATGGAAGGTTTATTTGGAGATAACTCAAGAAATACAATGTATGATAAGAAGATATTTCATTGTCAGCCCTGACACCCTAAACTCTCTACAGGTGTCCTATCAAGTTGACTCATCTGTCTTTATCTGCCTTGTGATATCAGTATTTAGCCTTTTCCCTGTTGAAGCGTATGGGAATCAAAATAAAGGCATTTTGGCAGTTCCTCCTTAACAGACAACACTGAAGTAAGGTACGAAAACGGAGAAAATCCACATATATAATCTACAGCAGTGAAGTCAGTACAACCTATGCTAGTGTACCTGGAAGATACTTGCAAGTACATAACTGACAATTTCTCCATTGGCCTACTTGGAAGGTGTATTTGAAGATAACTCAAGAGATACAATGTATACTAAGAAGATATTAAATTGTCACCACTGACACCCTAAACTCTCTACAAGTATCCTATCAACTTGACTCTTCTATCTTTACCCTGCTTGTGATATTGATATGTAGCCATTTCCCTGTTGAGGCCTAAGGGGATCTAAATAAAGGCATTTTGGCAGTTCCTATTTAAGAGTCCTCATTGAATTCATGTATGTAATAGGTAAAAATCCACATATCTTTTCGATAGCAGTGAAGTCAATACAAGATGTGCGAGTGTAGCTGGAAGACACTTGCAAGTACACCATGGTCTATTGCTCCATTGGCCAACATGGAAGGTGTATTTGAAGATAACTCAGGAAATACATTGTATTCTAAGAAAATATTACATTGTCAACACTGTCTCCCTAAGCTCTCTGCAACTCTCATATCAGCTTGACTCTTCTATCTTTTTCCTGCTTGTGATATCAGTATTTTGCCTTTTCCTAGTTGAGGCCTATAGCCATACAAAGGAATGGTGTTTGTCACTTCCTCTAAAGAGACAACTGTGAAATAATATATGTAAAGGGTGAAAATCCACATATGTTTTCTACAGCAGTGAAGTCAGTAAAAGCTTTGCTGGAATATCTGGAAGAGACTTGCTAGTACAAAATTGTCCATTCCTCCATTGGCCAACATGGAAGGTTTATTTGGAGATAACTCAAGAAATACAATGTATGATAAGAAGATATTTCATTGTCAGCCCTGACACCCTAAACTCTCTACAGGTGTCCTATCAAGTTGACTCGTCTGTCTTTATCCTCCTTGTGATATCAGTATTTAGCCTTTTCCCTGTAGAAGCATATGGGAATCAAAATAAAGGCATTTTGGCAGTTCCTCCTTAACAGACAACACTGAAGTAAGGTACGAAAACGGAGAAAATCCACATATATAATCTACAGCAGTGAAGTCAGTACAACCTATGCTAGTGTACCTGGAAGATACTTGCAAGTACACAACTGACAATTTCTCCATTGGCCTACTTGGAAGGTGTATTTGAAGATAACTCAAGAGATACAATGTATACTAAGAAGATATTAAATTGTCACCACTGACACCCTAAACTCTCTACAAGTATCCTATCAACTTGACTCTTCTATCTTTACCCTGCTTGTGATATTGATATGTAGCCATTTCCCTGTTGAGGCCTATGGGGATCTAAATAAAGGCATTTTGGCAGTTCCTATTTAAGAGTCCTCATTGAATTCATGTATGTAATAGGTAAAAATCCACATATCTTTTCGATAGCAGTGAAGTCAATACAAGATGTGCGAGTGTAGCTGGAAGACACTTGCAAGTACACCATGGTCTATTGCTCC
The DNA here is from genome assembly GCA_023548195.1 of Bettongia penicillata ogilbyi. NCBI lineage: Eukaryota > Metazoa > Chordata > Mammalia > Diprotodontia > Potoroidae > Bettongia > Bettongia penicillata. The sequence continues at coordinate 94,725 of JAJHZJ010000563.1, forward strand.
ATTGGCCAACATGGAAGGTGTATTTGAAGATAACTCAGGAAATACATTGTATACTAAGAAAATATTACATTGTCAACACTGTCTCCCTAAGCTCTCTGCAACTCTCATATCAGCTTGACTCTTCTATCTTTTTCCTGCTTGTGATATCAGTATTTTGCCTTTTCCTAGTTGAGGCCTATAGCCATACAAAGGAATGGTGTTTGTCACTTCCTCTAAAGAGACAACTGTGAAATAATATATGTAAAGGGTGAAAATCCACATATGTTTTCTACAGCAGTGAAGTCAGTAAAAGCTTTGCTGGAATATCTGGAAGAGACTTGCTAGTACAAAATTGTCCATTCCTCCATTGGCCAACATGGAAGGTTTATTTGGAGATAACTCAAGAAATACAATGTATGATAAGAAGATATTTCATTGTCAGCCCTGACACCCTAAACTCTCTACAGGTGTCCTATCAAGTTGACTCATCTGTCTTTATCTGCCTTGTGATATCAGTATTTAGCCTTTTCCCTGTTGAAGCGTATGGGAATCAAAATAAAGGCATTTTGGCAGTTCCTCCTTAACAGACAACACTGAAGTAAGGTACGAAAACGGAGAAAATCCACATATATAATCTACAGCAGTGAAGTCAGTACAACCTATGCTAGTGTACCTGGAAGATACTTGCAAGTACATAACTGACAATTTCTCCATTGGCCTACTTGGAAGGTGTATTTGAAGATAACTCAAGAGATACAATGTATACTAAGAAGATATTAAATTGTCACCACTGACACCCTAAACTCTCTACAAGTATCCTATCAACTTGACTCTTCTATCTTTACCCTGCTTGTGATATTGATATGTAGCCATTTCCCTGTTGAGGCCTAAGGGGATCTAAATAAAGGCATTTTGGCAGTTCCTATTTAAGAGTCCTCATTGAATTCATGTATGTAATAGGTAAAAATCCACATATCTTTTCGATAGCAGTGAAGTCAATACAAGATGTGCGAGTGTAGCTGGAAGACACTTGCAAGTACACCATGGTCTATTGCTCCATTGGCCAACATGGAAGGTGTATTTGAAGATAACTCAGGAAATACATTGTATTCTAAGAAAATATTACATTGTCAACACTGTCTCCCTAAGCTCTCTGCAACTCTCATATCAGCTTGACTCTTCTATCTTTTTCCTGCTTGTGATATCAGTATTTTGCCTTTTCCTAGTTGAGGCCTATAGCCATACAAAGGAATGGTGTTTGTCACTTCCTCTAAAGAGACAACTGTGAAATAATATATGTAAAGGGTGAAAATCCACATATGTTTTCTACAGCAGTGAAGTCAGTAAAAGCTTTGCTGGAATATCTGGAAGAGACTTGCTAGTACAAAATTGTCCATTCCTCCATTGGCCAACATGGAAGGTTTATTTGGAGATAACTCAAGAAATACAATGTATGATAAGAAGATATTTCATTGTCAGCCCTGACACCCTAAACTCTCTACAGGTGTCCTATCAAGTTGACTCGTCTGTCTTTATCCTCCTTGTGATATCAGTATTTAGCCTTTTCCCTGTAGAAGCATATGGGAATCAAAATAAAGGCATTTTGGCAGTTCCTCCTTAACAGACAACACTGAAGTAAGGTACGAAAAAGGAGAAAATCCACATATATAATCTACAGCAGTGAAGTCAGTACAACCTATGCTAGTGTACCTGGAAGATACTTGCAAGTACACAACTGACAATTTCTCCATTGGCCTACTTGGAAGGTGTATTTGAAGATAACTCAAGAGATACAATGTATACTAAGAAGATATTAAATTGTCACCACTGACACCCTAAACTCTCTACAAGTATCCTATCAACTTGACTCTTCTATCTTTACCCTGCTTGTGATATTGATATGTAGCCATTTCCCTGTTGAGGCCTATGGGGATCTAAATAAAGGCATTTTGGCAGTTCCTATTTAAGAGTCCTCATTGAATTCATGTATGTAATAGGTAAAAATCCACATATCTTTTCGATAGCAGTGAAGTCAATACAAGATGTGCGAGTGTAGCTGGAAGACACTTGCAAGTACACCATGGTCTATTGCTCCATTGGCCAACATGGAAGGTGTATTTGAAGATAACTCAGGAAATACATTGTATTCTAAGAAAATATTACATTGTCAACACTGTCTCCCTAAGCTCTCTGCAACTCTCATATCAGCTTGACTCTTCTATCTTTTTCCTGCTTGTGATATCAGTATTTTGCCTTTTCCTAGTTGAGGCCTATAGCCATACAAAGGAATGGTGTTTGTCACTTCCTCTAAAGAGACAACTGTGAAATAATATATGTAAAGGGTGAAAATCCACATATGTTTTCTACAGCAGTGAAGTCAGTAAAAGCTTTGCTGGAATATCTGGAAGAGACTTGCTAGTACAAAATTGTCCATTCCTCCATTGGCCAACATGGAAGGTTTATTTGGAGATAACTCAAGAAATACAATGTATGATAAGAAGATATTTCATTGTCAGCCCTGACACCCTAAACTCTCTACAGGTGTCCTATCAAGTTGACTCGTCTGTCTTTATCAGCCTTGTGATATCAGTATTTAGCCTTTTCCCTGTTGAAGCATATGGGAATCAAAATAAAGGCATTTTGGCAGTTCCTCCTTAACAGACAACACTGAAGTAAGGTACGAAAAAGGAGAAAATCCACATATATAATCTACAGCAGTGAAGTCAGTACAACCTATGCTAGTGTACCTGGAAGATACTTGCAAGTACACAACTGACAATTTCTCCATTGGCCTACTTGGAAGGTGTATTTGAAGATAACTCAAGAGATACAATGTATACTAAGAAGATATTAAATTGTCACCACTGACACCCTAAACTCTCTACAAGTATCCTATCAACTTGACTCTTCTATCTTTACCCTGCTTGTGATATTGATATGTAGCCATTTCCCTGTTGAGGCCTATGGGGATCTAAATAAAGGCATTTTGGCAGTTCCTATTTAAGAGTCCTCATTGAATTCATGTATGTAATAGGTAAAAATCCACATATCTTTTCGATAGCAGTGAAGTCAATACAAGATGTGCGAGTGTAGCTGGAAGACACTTGCAAGTACACCATGGTCTATTGCTCCATTGGCCAACATGGAAGGTGTATTTGAAGATAACTCAGGAAATACATTGTATTCTAAGAAAATATTACATTGTCAACACTGTCTCCCTAAGCTCTCTGCAACTCTCATATCAGCTTGACTCTTCTATCTTTTTCCTGCTTGTGATATCAGTATTTTGCCTTTTCCTAGTTGAGGCCTATAGCCATACAAAGGAATGGTGTTTGTCACTTCCTCTAAAGAGACAACTGTGAAATAATATATGTAAAGGGTGAAAATCCACATATGTTTTCTACAGCAGTGAAGTCAGTAAAAGCTTTGCTGGAATATCTGGAAGAGACTTGCTAGTACAAAATTGTCCATTCCTCCATTGGCCAACATGGAAGGTTTATTTGGAGATAACTCAAGAAATACAATGTATGATAAGAAGATATTTCATGGTCAGCCCTGACACCCTAAACTCTCTACAGGTGTCCTATCAAGTTGACTCGTCTGTCTTTATCCTCCTTGTGATATCAGTATTTAGCCTTTTCCCTGTAGAAGCATATGGGAATCAAAATAAAGGCATTTTGGCAGTTCCTCCTTAACAGACAACACTGAAGTAAGGTACGAAAACGGAGAAAATCCACATATATAATCTACAGCAGTGAAGTCAGTACAACCTATGCTAGTGTACCTGGAAGATACTTGCAAGTACACAACTGACAATTTCTCCATTGGCCTACTTGGAAGGTGTATTTGAAGATAACTCAAGAGATACAATGTATACTAAGAAGATATTAAATTGTCACCACTGACACCATAAACACTCTACAAGTATCCTATCAACTTGACTCTTCTATCTTTACCCTGCTTGTGATATTGATATGTAGCCATTTCCCTGTTGAGGCCTATGGGGATCTAAATAAAGGCATTTTGGCAGTTCCTATTTAAGAGTCCTCATTGAATTCATGTATGTAATAGGTAAAAATCCACATATCTTTTCGATAGCAGTGAAGTCAATACAAGATGTGCGAGTGTAGCTGGAAGACACTTGCAAGTACACCATGGTCTATTGCTCCATTGGCCAACATGGAAGGTGTATTTGAAGATAACTCAGGAAATACATTGTATACTAAGAAAATATTACATTGTCAACACTGTCTCCCTAAGCTCTCTGCAACTCTCATATCAGCTTGACTCTTCTATCTTTTTCCTGCTTGTGATATCAGTATTTTGCCTTTTCCTAGTTGAGGCCTATAGCCATACAAAGGAATGGTGTTTGTCACTTCCTCTAAAGAGACAACTGTGAAATAATATATGTAAAGGGTGAAAATCCACATATGTTTTCTACAGCAGTGAAGTCAGTAAAAGCTTTGCTGGAATATCTGGAAGAGACTTGCTAGTACAAAATTGTCCATTCCTCCATTGGCCAACATGGAAGGTTTATTTGGAGATAACTCAAGAAATACAATGTATGATAAGAAGATATTTCATTGTCAGCCCTGACACCCTAAACTCTCTACAGGTGTCCTATCAAGTTGACTCGTCTGTCTTTATCCTCCTTGTGATATCAGTATTTAGCCTTTTCCCTGTTGAAGCATATGGGAATCAAAATAAAGGCATTTTGGCAGTTCCTCCTTAACAGACAACACTGAAGTAAGGTACGAAAAAGGAGAAAATCCACATATATAATCTACAGCAGTGAAGTCAGTACAACCTATGCTAGTGTACCTGGAAGATACTTGCAAGTACACAACTGACAATTTCTCCATTGGCCTACTTGGAAGGTGTATTTGAAGATAACTCAAGAGATACAATGTATACTAAGAAGATATTAAATTGTCACCACTGACACCCTAAACTCTCTACAAGTATCCTATCAACTTGACTCTTCTATCTTTACCCTGCTTGTGATATTGATATGTAGCCATTTCCCTGTTGAGGCCTATGGGGATCTAAATAAAGGCATTTTGGCAGTTCCTATTTAAGAGTCCTCATTGAATTCATGTATGTAATAGGTAAAAATCCACATATCTTTTCGATAGCAGTGAAGTCAATACAAGATGTGCGAGTGTAGCTGGAAGACACTTGCAAGTACACCATCGTCTATTGCTCCATTGGCCAACATGGAAGGTGTATTTGAAGATAACTCAGGAAATACATTGTATTCTAAGAAAATATTACATTGTCAACACTGTCTCCCTAAGCTCTCTGCAACTCTCATATCAGCTTGACTCTTCTATCTTTTTCCTGCTTGTGATATCAGTATTTTGCCTTTTCCTAGTTGAGGCCTATAGCCATACAAAGGAATGGTGTTTGTCACTTCCTCTAAAGAGACAACTGTGAAATAATATATGTAAAGGGTGAAAATCCACATATGTTTTCTACAGCAGTGTAGTCAGTAAAACTTTGCTGGAATATCTGGAAGAGACTTGCTAGTACAAAATTGTCCATTCCTCCATTGGCCAACATGGAAGGTTTATTTGGAGATAACTCAAGAAATACAATGTATGATAAGAAGATATTTCATGGTCAGCCCTGACACCCTAAACTCTCTACAGGTGTCCTATCAAGTTGACTCGTCTGTCTTTATCCTCCTAGTGATATCAGTATTTAGCCTTTTCCCTGTAGAAGCATATGGGAATCAAAATAAAGGCATTTTGGCAGTTCCTCCTTAACAGACAACACTGAAGTAAGGTACGAAAAAGGAGAAAATCCACATATATAATCTACAGCAGTGAAGTCAGTACAACCTATGCTAGTGTACCTGGAAGATACTTGCAAGGACACAACTGACAATTTCTCCATTGGCCTACTTGGAAGGTGTATTCGAAGATAACTCAAGAGATACAATGTATACTAAGAAGATATTAAATTGTCACCACTGACACCATAAACACTCTACAAGTATCCTATCAACTTGACTCTTCTATCTTTACCCTGCTTGTGATATTGATATGTAGCCATTTCCCTGTTGAGGCCTATGGGGATCTAAATAAAGGCATTTTGGCAGTTCCTATTTAAGAGTCCTCATTGAATTCATGTATGTAATAGGTAAAAATCCACATATCTTTTCGATAGCAGTGAAGTCAATACAAGATGTGCGAGTGTAGCTGGAAGACACTTGCAAGTACACCATCGTCTATTGCTCCATTGGCCAACATGGAAGGTGTATTTGAAGATAACTCAGGAAATACATTGTATACTAAGAAAATATTACATTGTCAACACTGTCTCCCTAAGCTCTCTGCAACTCTCATATCAGCTTGACTCTTCTATCTTTTTCCTGCTTGTGATATCAGTATTTTGCCTTTTCCTAGTTGAGGCCTATAGCCATACAAAGGAATGGTGTTTGTCACTTCCTCTAAAGAGACAACTGTGAAATAATATATGTAAAGGGTGAAAATCCACATATGTTTTCTACAGCAGTGAAGTCAGTAAAAGCTTTGCTGGAATATCTGGAAGAGACTTGCTAGTACAAAATTGTCCATTCCTCCATTGGCCAACATGGAAGGTTTATTTGGAGATAACTCAAGAAATACAATGTATGATAAGAAGATATTTCATTGTCAGCCCTGACACCCTAAACTCTCTACAGGTGTCCTATCAAGTTGACTCGTCTGTCTTTATCCTCCTTGTGATATCAGTATTTAGCCTTTTCCCTGTAGAAGCATATGGGAATCAAAATAAAGGCATTTTGGCAGTTCCTCCTTAACAGACAACACTGAAGTAAGGTACGAAAAAGGAGAAAATCCACATATATAATCTACAGCAGTGAAGTCAGTACAACCTATGCTAGTGTACCTGGAAGATACTTGCAAGTACACAACTGACAATTTCTCCATTGGCCTACTTGGAAGGTGTATTTGAAGATAACTCAAGAGATACAATGTATACTAAGAAGATATTAAATTGTC